>JACXGI010017068.1:0-15004 GCA_016801175.1 Esox masquinongy
ACACACACACACACACACACACACACACACACACACACACACACACACACACACACACACACACACACACACACACACACACACACACCTGTTGAGTTAGTAATCATATCTATTTAGGTTTCTCATTTTCACCCGCACCTCATGGGTTATTGTGTCTTTGTCTGTTTGACCGTGTGGTGCTGTTTCTTTTTATTAAATCCAAGAAACATTGTTCTTCATTCAGTGTTTTTTTGTTACTTTAATTTTTGCCTCATCTTTTACGGACTCGCTACCCTCGTACCTCAAAACAGTATCATACAACAGCCATTGTGTCTCAATATATTGATAAATGTTCAGTAAATTCATCAAAGTTTTGACTTTAGTCACTGCCAAGCAGCAAATAACACCTTTTTCAGTTTCAATATAATGAACCACTTTGTACTTCAAGTTTAAATTTCAAAACCAGAAAAAGAACCAGGCAAGCCTAGTCCAGCCAGCTTGAAATTAAAATTAATAAATATTGCTGCCCTCACTGGATTCGAACCTGATTCTCCCATGTGAGAGGCACTATCTTTAACCACTACACCACAGCGATGCACATGTGACCAGTCGCTAGACACCATTGAGCATTGTGTTAAATTGACGAACACTTCTTAAGTTTACCTCCACCACGAATAGCGTCTATGAACTGTGCGGCTTTTGCCACTGGCAGTTTTAACAGCTTATTAGCCAGAAATAGGCTTACTAGTATCTACTAACTTCCTAGGAATAGTCATAAGAATTGAGCAATCAACTTTTCCATGCCAAAGCTATTTCATTTAATGGGACTAAAACATTCGTTTTTTTCTTTCATTCGTGAATGGCAATACTGTACAACCGTAAACAGTTTTTTTTTCTCTTGCATTGCATTAAGACAACTTCTGAAAAACAATGCATAAGCATGGACCAGCCCAGAGCTTTTTCCATGTAGGCAGCAGTGATTCCTGTACCATTACCAAAATGTTGCTTTAGGAGCCTCCTGCTTCCATGTACCCTCTTGCAGTGTCTGTATATAAACAGCTGCAAACAAGGTCTCTCTGTTGTACACTGGTATACTGTTCTAAGTACTACAGTTTGTCTTGGTTGTTGTCAGCTTTGCTGTCAATGCCATAATCAAAAGCTCTGATGAAGGATTGGTAAAGCAAGGGATCACCTGAAAAGACTAGTATCTCTCTTACAAGAAGTAGAGAGAGTCATTGTTGTTTCAAAAAAAGATCAGTCACCTCTTCTTGCTTCTGTAGGACACTAAAACCATCCTTTGATTGCTCTCATTAATACTGGTTCTTTGATTGCCATTGTCAGCACCAGTTTCAGTGCATATGGCGCCATCTATTGGCCTTGTTAACTTCTGCTGGCGACCACTCAGGATATGTACCAGTACTATAATCATTTCCGGTTTGTGCTATCCTAGTTTGTTTGAAGGTCTGTTGCGACAGAACTCTAGGGGCTGAGGGAATGAACCTTTCCAAAGTTCTAGACGTTGCCTCTGCATAAGCATTCATGCCATCAGTTGGTGTGTTTACACACTGACCTGCGATGAAACTATGTGGTCTCCGTATTTATCCCATACCTTCAACTTGGCAGTGGATTCTTCAATTTAATTTTCCAATTTTATTTCTTCCCTTTTAGCTCAGCTTCTTTTTGAAACTGATGTTAAATTTTGAGTCCTTCCGCATGAGCCACCCTTTGACCCACACAGAAGTATTATATATTGACATATATTTTGAACATGTTTTTAATATATGTGCCTATATATTTTTTAAACATATACTAATAAATGTATTATATGTATTACTAATGTATGGCCATATATTTAATACATATATTTACATATTCGATTTTGGCCGTTTTCAAATGTTTTAATGTCTTAAATACATGTAAATATATTTATATAAATTACAAAATTATAGTTGGTAATATGCATTTAGCATTTACACAGAGGAATGGCATTCATGATACTGTTTAAAATGTATGCATCTTGTTTTCATGAAGAGTCTCTTTTGAAATGTAGACTTTTTGAAATGTAGACTACAAAGTGGTTCGTTATATTGAAACTGAAAAAGGTGCTATATGCTGCTTGACAGTGACTAAAGCCAAAACGTTGGTGTATTTCCTAAACATTTATCATTATATTGTGACACAATGGCAGTTGTTTTATACTGTGAATAAAGGTCCTTATTAAATTAAGATGACTGACTCTAACCAGTTGTTTCTTTACTTGCATTTACATTTTATTTAATAGAAATTATGGTAAATACATACTGTGCCATTTACAAATCAGCTTTTTTTGTAAAAGATAATAATTGTCTTTTTCACAGTAATTAATGTAATGCAATATGGCCTAGACTGGTGGTTATGTTGGTTTGCTCCCCATTTTGCCAAAGATAATTAGTTAAACTCACTATAACAAGGAGATTCTCTGGAAAATAATGTCTTGAAGGTTAATTCCATGATGTGTTGATGATAAATGCTTAAAGTACTGCATATTCATGTATTTCATTATTTTAACACATAATATTCAACGTTAAAATATATCACATGCACTGTATTATGCACAAGTTTATATATATCATGAACATATTCAGAGCACATATGTAAACATAAGTTGAGAAATCCTCTACTTATATGTGCATATATGTTTTGCATGAGTTTTCCGTGTGGGGATCCCTATGAAACACAAATTCTGTCCTCGGGTTGTACATCCTCATGCAACACAATAAAAGCATCCCCTTTCCATTTATGTACATCTTTGAGGAATGTCGCAAACCTCTCAATTTTTGGCACATACCAATTCGCATTGTCATACAACCTTTCCTTCCCAGGCAGTAGCTTTTACACGGATTTGTGAAGTTCTGTGAATTCCTTAAGAGTTTGAATTTGTGTTGTTTCCACATTTTTGTCAACTTGGTCAAGACATCCACCTTTCTTAATGACAGCAGTGATTTAATTCATTTTTTCTTGTCAATGCCCCAAGCTTAGCTCTTTGTGAGCCAATCAGCTTTGTAAATTCTTCTTCAGTCATGAAGTTATCAGTTGTGCTTACAAGAAGCGTTTGCTCATTTTCATCAGCCATGGCAGGCTGAACGTAAGTTTCACAATGAGACGTAAACGTCTGCAATGTCCATAATTCAACAGGGTTTCAGGTATTACAGTCGTGTTGATCAGACGCACTGATATATTGTAGCAATTCACACGCCATACATGTTGCAGCTGCTCTCATTATCACAAGCAAATCCAATCCGTATTCCTCGCATTATCCATACACAACCCTACACTGGTGGACTCGGGGGGGTGGGGGGGCCATCAGACCAGAGGACATATTTTCCAAAAAGTACAATCTTTGTCACTGTGTGCAGTTGCAGTCTGTAGTCTGCCGGTTTTGGAGCAGTGGCTTCTTCCTTGCTGAGTGGCCTTTCAGGTTATGTCGATATAGGACTTGTTTTACTGTGGATATAGATACTTTTGTACCTGTTTCCTCCAGCATCTTCATAAGGTCCTTTGCTGTTCTTCTGGGAGACAGAACGTGTCTCCTTCCCGAGCAGTATGAAGGCTGCTTGGTACCATGACTTGCGTACTGTTGTTTGTTCAGATGAATATAGTACCTTCAGGTGTTTGAAAATTGCTCCCAAGGATGAACCAGACTTGTGGAGGTCTACAATTTATTTTCTGAAGACTTGGCTAATTTCTTTTGATTTTCTCATGATGTCAAGCAAAGAGGCACTGAGTTTGAAGGTGGGCCTTGAAATACATCCAAAGGTACACCTCCAATTAATTTAAATTATGTCAATTAGCCTACGGCACAGTCAATGTAGTGTATGTAAACTTCTGACCCACTGGAATTGTGATATAATGAATTATAGGTGAAATAATCTGTCTGTAAACAATTGTTGCAAAAATTACTTCTGTCATGCACAAAGTAGATGTCCTAACCAACTTGCCAAAACTATAGTTTGTTAACATGAAATCTGTGGAGTGGTGGAAAAAATTAGTTTCAATGACTTCAACCTAAGTGTATGTAAACATCCAACTTCAACTGTACAGCTCATTCTCAATTTTAATCTTAACCAGGATTTGGAACTGTTTCACTATAAATGCATCACAAATTTCTGTGCGCTGGTGCCCTTTTAATTTTTTCGCCCCTGCCCCTCAGACAGCCTGATACTGCTACTGCAACCCTAAGTATACTTATTTGCAGTACACAGCAATTGCTTTGACGGAAATCACCGCACATCTATAGAATTTTCTTAAGTTAGCTGAAGTATGAGTGTTTAAAGAAACTGTAACCATGAATTACAGTTTCTATTAATCCATAGACAACTTTGAAGGTGAGCAACCATCTAACATCAAGTTGGATGGCAGAAAAATTAGACAGGTGAATCCGTTCTGTCATATTTATGTATTCATTTCCACTAAATGTGTCTTTTTCCATTTTTTTTGTTCTTTCAGTTCTTTTTACATTTTAATTAATTTTCTCAATACATTCACCAGTTTTGTCAGAAATGACCTCTACATACTTTTATTTTTTGCAATATGGGCTTGAAATACCAATGTAGACTGCTTTATGCTATTTGCAAGTAGTTATTAACCATTGTGTAGTAATGTTTGAAGTATGATCCTGCCCTGCACACAAAGCTGTTCCTGAATCGTTTTTGTCTGTCCCACAACAGTCAGTTCGAGGACAGACAATGATACTCCTCAATAGTACCAGGACACTGCTAGGGGTTGTTCTCATACTTCTGTCAATAGGGATTAATTGTCTGGCTGGCATACCAGAAATGTCTTGCCTAAATGCTACCACTGACTTCCCCACTACTTTACAGGAGCTTTCACCATAAGAAACAACATATTCTTAACCTTTTTAGAAACAAATAACAGTAACATTCGGCCTTCTGAATGTTGAGCTCTGATACATCCGGTGTCCTATGATCATCGTGAGGTGCCTTTAGAACTTGATTGGTCCACCAGCTGCAAATTCAATTGATTGGACATGATTTTGAAAGGCACACACCTTTTGTTTATATAAGGTCCCACACTTCACAGTACATGCCAGAACAAAAACCAAGCCATGAATTCCAAGGAATTCTCTGTAGACTTGTAAAGGCATTGCTCGGGGGAAGTTTGTAAATAAATCTCTAAAGCATTGAATATTTCCCAGGAGCAAAGTGGGCTCCATCATTGTGAAATGGAAGCAATTTGAAACCACCAACACTCTTGCCAGTGCTGGCTGTCTGACCAAACTAAATGAATGGGCAAGAAGGGTCAGGGGGCCACTCTAACAGCCCTTCAGATTTGCTCTGCAGAGATAGGAAAACCTGTCAGAAGACTCCATGAATCAGGACTATACATCAGTGTCAAGACGAAATCGCCTAAAAGAATTTGCCAAACGGCATTTAAGGACTCTGAGAACATAAAGAAAAGGGTCATCTGGTGTGTTTAGACAAAATAAAAGTAAATACAGGTGACAGTCTAAAATAAAAATCTGAATAAATGAGTGGAGGAACAGATGGAATGCAGAAGCTTCCATACAGGAGTTCTGCATGACAGTATTATATGCTGACTTCAATTTTGGATCCCATTTTTGATTGAACTGCTATGGTAGATTTTGGACCGATGTGTTAGAAAACACTCTCTACCACCATCATCACAAAACCAAACAAAGGAATATTTTTTGGAAGAATGGTGTTCCATCCCACCTGTAGACTTCCAGAGACTTATAGAACCTATGCCAAGGCGCATTGAAGCAGTTCTGGCAGCTTGTGTTGGCCTTAATGAGACACTATGTTGATTTTTCCAACATTTGTCCCATTTCTGAAGCAATCACTGGACATGCATGTTAAACATAAGTAAAATACACTGCCTGGCCCAAAAAAAGTTGCACATTCTAATACTTTGTTGGACTGCCTTAAGCTTTAATTACACCCCGCATTCACTGTGGCATTGTTTCAACAACCATATGCTAACGTCACAACATTTACAGCTCTGGAAAAAATTAAGAGACCACTGCACCTTTTTCTTTCCTTTACAAAAAACTTGAAAAGTAAAGTTTTGAGTGAGGAACAGAAGCGTTCAATTTGCAGTGGTCTCTTAATTTTAACCCTTCTGTCCCTCACTCAAAACTTTCCTTTTTGACTTTTTTGGAAAGGAAAGAAAAAGGTGCAGTGGTCTCTTAATTTTTTCCAGAGCTGTATGTCAAAACGCGACTGAACTGTGACTTCATAGTTAGCTCTTAATGCTAACTCTAATGACCACTATAAAAATTACCTTAAAATCAACCGGTAATCCGATTGACCGGACTGTCGGTGTACGTGTCTCATATGTGCCTCCCTATAAGGTTGCAAGGAATAAGAGATTAATTGCCAGATGACCGAACAATTACCTCAGTAAAAAGGTGGTTAATGTAAGTCCAATGGACAATATAAGGTAGGCGATAACTTCTCTGCTGTCTGTATCTCTTTGTCACACACACACACACACACACACACACACTCTTAGTGAAACATATTTATAAAGCATATACTTGCAGTGTCCTACCACTGTGTTTTCCATTGCCAGTGTTTATGTCAATGGCCTTATAGAGTTACTGATGAGTCAGAAGTCTGTATGACCATACACATACAGACATGAGTGTCCCCTGCTAAACTATTTTCCTATTGTTAACACTTCATGGCCATGTCTGTGTCTATGACATTAGACAGTGGACTGTTTAGTCAGAGGTCTTTATGGCCATACATACATAGACACGAGTATCCATTACCAGACTATTTTCTCTATTTCTATATCTTGTACATCGTATATTATACTCCATACTCAGTGTCAGTGTCTGACCTATTTTACTATCCTTGCCATATAGGAGGACCCCGTCCCATTGATGCTTGCAACTATATTTATATTTATTAACATAAGTTATGTTAATATTTTGTCTTCCTCAGCCTCAACATTTCCAAGGATCAAGGCCGTAATTATTATATATATTGGGGAGAACACATCACCTCCAATATTCAAATATGCTCAAAATGTCCCCCCAATAATATATTGATATAAAAAATACAAATAAAATAAAAATGTGCTATGCTACGAAAGGCAACCACACACCACCATCTGAAATAATCATTAGCAAATAATCATAATCATAACTAAACTTGACAAACTGCCATTATTATTACTACCTGTTGTAGTATTACGCTGTACTGCAGTCTGCATGTGGTTTGTCCAAGTGGTGTTACCATAGCCCGGAAGAAGCCATGGCTCGACTGCTGTGGGTAGGTACAGTGTCAAACAGTGTACTGTCTCGCTATTTCATTACTTTCAAATTAAATTATTAAAAAGTGGAAAACTAGAAAGTTTTATGTAGGCCATGCCACTGTCGATTGTGATAATTTTAACATTGACGTCAGTACTTCATTTTACGGTGGAACTGTAATTGTGTAAAAAAATATTTTGCTATAAAGTGTCAATAATTGCATGGAGTAGAAACAAATGTTTTTGGTGAGAATGGACGATTTGCAAGTGCTAATCAATCAACCATCACTAACGTTAACTATCAAAGATAAGTTACCTGGAAAGTAAATTAGCCACACATTCACCCAGTGACCAACATTAGTGCTCATGAGCATATACATCAAACGTTAATGTCTTTATTATGTTATTTGTCAAAAAGCCCACATGAAGTTTTTAGTGAAATGTCAATCATTTATGGTGGGCTGCATGCGTAATTTATGTAGACAATAGTAGCTTTATGTGTTATGTATTAGCCATGTGTTAATGTATTTTTAAATATGTAAAAAAAAGATTTTTTTTTTCTGGGTGGGGACCCCTAGACCCCCGGGAGATTTGGTCCCCCCCAATGTTGACACCATGGCTATGGCCCTGGCAAGGATGCAAAAGTTTTTCAATTATTTTTGATCAGATTACCATGTAATTGATGACATCCGAAGCCTTGTTTGTTGATCAGGAGATTGAACTAAATTCTCAGATCGAGGCTTGCTTTGAGATTTCAACCCATTCTAATCCATGCGACAGGATTGGCATCTGATCAAATGAGGCTGGCATCAGTGTAATACCACGCGATTGATGACTTCCAAAGCCTCGTTTGATCACATGCTTTCTCCAAAGCCTCTTGCATTGCTTTAATACCATGTGATTCATGACGTCCAAAGCCTTGTTTGATCACATGCTTTTTCCGAAGCCTCTTGTAAAATGCAGGCTTCTATGGTTGTTCGGTGCCCGAGACTGTCAGACACCAACCTCTACTGGTCACCTTATTTAGTAATTCAATAAAAAAAGTTGTAAGCATTATTAAGTCCAGCAGTGGCACAGCTGGTCGTCATCGACACTGTTGTTGCTTGCTCCTTGGGGTTTCAGGCTGGGTGTTTTGTAAAATCACGGTGACAACTGCTGATATAAAAAGGGCTTCATAAATAAATTTGATTGATTAATGGATATAATTTGATGGTGCTGACTCCTTAAAACTGCAGACCACTGTTTTTGTCTAGCCATGTTTTGGTTAAGAAAAGAAAGGAAAGAAAAAGGTGCAGTGGTCTCTTAATTTTTTCCAGAGCTGTATAAAGTAAAAATATTGCAAAATTATACTTAACAATGTAAAGTAGCAAAAACAGGTTTAGACCCCCTTTCATGTGCTTCATGGAAGTTTGTTGTTGATATGAAATAGATATTTCGAGGAGCAGAGAGGCTGGGACTGATGTTCTGTAGGTGAAAGTTCATCCTACAGTTGTCTCATAGTGTTAAACCTGGAGTGGAGGCCATGAATCAGAATGGTGGGGTGCAGAAGGGTGACGGAGCAAATTGAGAAAATTGTCCATTAGTAGTCTCTGTCCATCTCCGTTGGGATGGAGGTGATCTGCTTCGAAAAGTTGTCTCTGCCCCAAGAAGGTATTAAAGTTGTCAATATTGTTCAGTCCTGTCCAGATTTTGGAAAGCAATGTATTCAGTCTGAGTAGTCTGTTAAACTTATTGATTCCTCTGTCAACTAATGGTAGTGGTCCACTGATGTGACAGAAATTCTGGTTTGAAAAGTTTGTTAAAATTTTCAATTAAGTCATGTTTTAACTGTTCAGGTTGCTCTCTGCAAAAGTCATTGGTTCCGACATGCACAATGATTTGTTTACTATTTAGGTGGTCAGACAGCATTTGAGTATATTTTTCATATTTTTCAGATGTCACAGACCAATACACTCGGGGAACAGAATGGTTTAATTACTTTACCACTTTTTGAAAGCACAGTCTCCTAGAATTAGAATGTTTGGTTTGGCTATTTGTTCTGATTTGGCCACAAGTTTTCCTCCTTGATCAGCACGAAGGTCTGGTTCCATTACAGGAGGCCCATGCTTCATTCAACTGTGCAAGCTTTTGTGAACTTTCATCCTTTGTTGTTTGTTCCCTCGCCACTCTGTTCCCTCGCCATCCTTCTGTTCCCTTGACCCTCACCACTTTGCCTTCCTTCTGTTGACTAAGCTTATCCCCTGATGATAACGTTGAGGCATAGCTCCACGACTTTGAACTGGTTGTAGAGAGGGAGGAGGCCAACTGGGTTAGAATCCTGGGGCTGTTTTTGACCGGAGGCCCAGTAGGTATATCATGCCTTGCCTATCCGGGATGCCCACAACTACCCTCGGCTATAAGAGAAAATCCTGGCATGACTTGGACTGTCCCCGGTGGCGGCTGGCTGCCAGGTTCATGATTAGCTTCAATTCCTGGGGTCCCGGCTGACCCAAATTGTCCAGCTTCCCAGTATGGTGGAGTGGTGGCTCCAACCCGATTTCCTCTCCCAAAAATGTCACCAAGTTGACGATTGACATTTGTGCGTTGTTTCCTGGCCAAGGTTGAGGAGGGCTGTGGGGCAGGGCGGCCACACTAGTAGCCGCGAGTTGGTGGGTTGCTCCCTCAATGGTGGGAGTGATGGAAACTCTGGGCCCTGGTGGTGCAGTACGCAGGCATGTTCTCCACGATCCCCGGCAGGACCCATGTCATCCAACCAGGCCAGCTGACAGTCTTGCCTGGGCCCGGGACGAGATGATCTTAGATGGGCCCTTTAATGTCAACCCAATGTCAGTTCTGGGCCCCCCCCCCCTACCCTGGGCCCGGGACAACAGACCCATTTGTTCCCCCCTATCGGCGGGCCTGCATCCAACATCCAACGGGGTACTGGCAGGTACTGGCACCCTCATCCCAAGAGAAAATTGCATTCGGTACCCCCAGAATAGAAAGGAGGAGTGGGAGACCCCAGTGCACAAATGGACAAATACATTAGAGTGTCTAGTTTGAGAAACAGAGGCCTCACAGGTCCTCAACTGGCATCTTAATGTTGTTGGCCTACTAGGCAGAGCTCTTTCAAGTGTCTCAAGTGTCTTTCAAGTGTCTCTGTCAAGTGTCTTTCAAGTGTCTTTCAAGTGTCTTTCAAGTGTCTCTGTCAAGTGTCTTTCAAGTGTCTTTCAAGTGTCTCTGTTATTTTGGCCATCTTAATCTTTTCTTTTTATTGGCCAGTCTGAGATATGGCTTTTTCTTTGCAACTCTGCCTGGAAGGCCAGCATTCTGGAGTCACCCCTTCAATGTTGACTTTGAGATGTGCTTTTCTTTCAAAAACAAGGACATTTCTTAGTGACCCCACACTTTTGGACAGTAGTCTATATGCGTTGAAACAGCTAGAAATAAAAAAATCACAGTGTGTACATTTGCCTCGTCATCTTTTAATGATACAGACCACTCCTAATTTTTCTAAAATCAGCATCTCTACATGTATGGCAGCCATTCCATTCCAGTGTCTGTTAAATTCCAACACAGGCACACCGCATTTTACTTAATGAGGTACTGATTAGGTGATTACCTGAACCAAATCAAATTTAACAAGGAAAAGTATAAAAACCACTGCTGTGGTCATCACTATCCTCTTGCAATAGGACCAGCTGGATGGCAAAAACAGTGCAAGCAGTACCTCAAAGTTAATTTGAATAAAAAAAAATAACTATTCAGCAAGACAAAAGAGTTGAAAAGAAAAGCTTTGAATGAGGAAAATAAGGGTTCAATTCTGGCTTTACTAGCAGAGGGATACAGTGAGCGTCAGGTTGCTTTCATCCTGAAAATTTCAAAGACGGCGGTTCATTAAGAACAAGGTCAAGCAACAGACACTGGGGACAACAAAGATACAGGCTGGCAGAGGGTGAAAACGACTGTCCACAGACCGAGATGACCGTCAACTCATTCGAATGTCACTCAACAACCGTAGGATGACATCAAGTGACCTACAAAAAGAATGGCAAACAGCAGCTGGGTTGAAGTGCACAGCAAGGACGGCTCGAAACAGGCTCCTAGGGGCAAGCTTGAAGTCGTGCAAAGCCAGAAAAAAGCCCTTCATCAATGAGAAGCAAAGAAGAGCCAGGCTGAAGTTTGCAAAAGACCATAAGGAGTGGAATGTAGTGGAATGGAGTAAGGTCATCTTCTCTGACGAGTCAAATTTTTAGCTTTGCCCAACACCTGGTCGTCTAATGGTTAGACGGAGACCTGGAGAGGCATACAAGCCACAGTGTCTTGCACCCACTGTGATATTTGGTGGAGGATCAGTGATCTGGGGATGCTTCTGCAAGGCTGGAATCGGGCAGATTTGTCTCTGTGAAGGACGCATGAATCAAGCCAAGCACAAGGTTATCCTGGTAGAACATCTGCTTCCTTCTGCTCTGACAGCTGACGTTCCCCAACTCTGAGAATTGTTTTTTCCAGTAGGACAGTGCTCCGTGCCACACAGCCAGGTGAATCAAGGTGTGGATGGAGGACAACCAGATCAAGTCCCTGTCATGGCCAGCCCAATCTCCAGACCTGAACCCATTGAAAACCTCTGGAATTTGATCAAGAGGAAGATGGAAGGTCACAAGCCATCAAACAAACCTGAGCTACTTGAATTTTTGTGCCAGGAGTGGCTTAAAGTCAATGTGACAGACTGGTGGAGAGCATGCAAAGACGCATGAAAGCTGTGATAAAAAAAATCAGGGTTATTCCACCAAATATTGATTTCTGAACTCTTCCTAAGTTAAAACATTAGTATCTTGTTGTTGAAAAATGAATATGAATTTGTTTTCTTTGCATTATTTGAGGTCTGAAAACAATGCATCTTTTTTGGTTATTTTGACCAGTTGTTGTTTTCTACAAATAAATACTCTAAATGACAATATTTTTATTTGGAATTTGGGAGTAATGTTGTCAGTAGTTTATAGAATAAAACAAAACTGTTCATTTTACTCAAACACATACCTATGAATAGTAAAACCAGAGAAACTGATAATTTTGCAGTGGTCTCTTAATTTTTTCCAGAGCTGTATGTTCACAGTGGCGATCTGTAACTATTGGAGCTAGGCCCTCAGTAGCGGAAAATTATATGACGTCATACACATAGATAGAGAACTCGGATGTATGTGTATACAGAGCATGAATTGAGACCTTTCTTTTGCAGATCTATGTAAGAGAAGCAATTCTTTGATGACAGAGTCAATTGGTCCTAAGCTACGTGGCTTACAGAAGCAGCAAATGTACACAACGGTTGCAAATATCGATAGAAAGGAACCACGTTAGAAGAAAATACGGTTGTATTGTTGCAAAGAAACATTTGCTAAAACAGTCATTCAAATAGTGGCGGAATAAATTCAACCACACAGCTACTCACATTGTTTCAAGACCACTGACAGTATACAATATGCTGTCAAAGAGAAAAAAGTTGAGCTGTTTTCGATGTCCAGCATGAAACAACCACAAAATTCACCACAAGAAATGTCATGTACCAAGTACTTCCGATTGCAATGTCATTACCTTTGTTTTTACCACACAACCAGTGTTCTAAAGTTGAAATAATATTTTACACATTGTATTCAAAATGATACAAACGAGATAGCAACAAAAAGCAAGCTGTAGATAAAAACAAAAAGTCCACTCACCATTATGATTATCATTTAAAAACGAAGTCCATTCTCCTGTCCTTCTTAATGAAATGGATAATGGCAGGTTCATGTAGCTTGTCTTTTGATTTTAAATCCGAAAAAGTTATTTTTCAATTGAGATCAAAGCCAGGGCTGATAGTAGGGCCATCACCATCCTTACCTACACTCACCGCAAAAAGCTAGCCAGCTAGCTAGGCTCAAGCGTGAGAAAACAAGATAAGGCTCGCTATTAGCTCTTAATTAGTGATGTATACATAGGCCCTCTAGAGGGCCTTGACGCATCATACAATTGTCCCACCTATTACAAGACAATTTGTGATTGTTTGATCCTACTGTCATTCCTAAATGCTGCTCTAATTGAAGTCAGTGTCAATGACGTTGGCTGGTGCTTTCTATTCAAAGCCAGAGGACCTAGCCAATGAGCCTTTAGCACAGCTAGATAATTTCTACCAAGATACTGCCAAAGAAAAATTCTGATTGGATATTTTTTTTCTCTTGGATATTAACCCTTCTTTTTCCAATACAAACTGAAGAAATCGAATAGCAAGATCATTTAAAAAAAATAATTAAATCAATGAAAATAAAATTGCAATTTATAAAAATATTTACAGATTTGTATCTATCCTCAGGCCCACTGTATGTTCATATGCCTTGTGTATACAGCGACAAGAAATTAACATACAGTTCCAGACAAAATGGCCAAAAAGAGACCACTGCACCTTTTTCTTTCCTTTCCAAAAAAATTGAAAAGGAAAGTAGAGTGAGGAACAGAAGAGTTCAATTTGCAGTGGTCTCTTAATTTTACCCCTTCTGTTCCTCACTCAAAACCTTCCTTTTCAACTTTTTTGGAAAGGAAAGAAAAAGGTGCAGTGGACTCTTTTTTCTGGAGCTGTATGTATGGCAATGAATGGCTAAGCATATGCTGTACATGTGGATGTGTCTCTGCACGCCCATTAGAATTTGTGAAAGACTGAAAGAAATATTTGTGTGTGTGTGTGTTTGTGTGAGTGTGTGTGAGTGTGTACGGTAGGTGAAAAGCGACTTTAATAAGCTATTGAAACGACCTAACGTGTATACCACGGCGTATGCGACCGTGTATACGTCTATACGCGCATGCAACCGTGTATACATGTATGCACCCATGGATACGCGTTCATATACCCATATACGCGACGCGTCAGTATACACGTTCTATGGCAGGTGAAAAGGGACTTTAATAAGCTATTGAAACAACCTAATGTGCATACCACCGTGTATGCGACCGTGTATACACCCATGTATACGCGTTCCTGTCATTTTAGCTTCATTACTAACACTACATCTAGCTAGTAATACCCAGCACTAAAACAATCTTATTACATGTTGTAAGCCAAAGTCATAAGAAAATGTCCAACATAATTACAGATAGTGCAGTTGTACTTGCTGCTGTTCTTGTTATTTTTCCGTGTTTCAAAGTTGTTCTGAGCGATTGGTTGATGTGATTAATGCAAAATCCAAATAAGGAATTGAAACCAAACCGGCGTTAATAACGGCGTTAAGTGATACTGAACGTCATAAGTTAGGGCGCTTATTGACATCAACAACGGCGTCGCAAACGCCGTGTAGTGCAGGGGAAACGGCGTTTTGTACGGCGACATGAGTGAGTGAAACAGCACTTGGAGTTACAGCACTTGGACGGCGTCACAAACACCGTTTTACAACAGTGAAAACGCGGTTTTGGACGGCGGTTCACTGGGGGAACGGCGTTTTGGATGGCGGTTTACTGGGGGAACGGCGTATTTTGCGTGTTATTGGACGACGTGGGACGCCGTAATGTGTCATGTTTTTGACTCACTTGGCCTTCAGGCCTGAAGGCCAAGTGAGTCAAAAACATGACACATTACGGCGTCCCACGTCCTCCAATGACACGCAAAGAACGCCGTTCGCCCAGTAAACCGCCGTCCAATACGCCGTTCCCCAGTAAACCGCCGTCTAAAACGGCGTTCTCCCGGTTGTAAACGGCGTTTGCGACGCCGTCCAATTGCTGCAATAAGCGCCGTCATTTACGG
>JACXGI010017069.1:0-15004 GCA_016801175.1 Esox masquinongy
CTGGCCGGGCAGCCGGCCCCTGAGGAGCACTGGCCGGGCAGCCGGCCCCTGAGGAGCACTGGCCGGGCAGCCGGCGCCTGAGGAGCACTGGCCGGGCAGCCGGCCCCTCAGGAGCACTGGCCGGGAAGCCGGCCCCTGAGGAGCACTGGTCGGGCATCCGGACCCTCAGTAGCCCTGGCCGGGTAACCGGCCCCTGAGTAGTTATAGAGGAGCACTGGCCGGGCATCCGGCCCTGGTGGAGCACTGGCCGGGCATCTGGCCAAAGAGTAGCACTGGCCGGGCAGCCGGCCCCTGAGGATCACTGGCCGGGCATCCGGCCAAAGAGTAGCACTGGCCGGGCAGCCGGCCCCTGAGGAGCCCCGGCCGTGCATCCGGCCCCTGAGGAGCCCTGGCCGGACAACCGGCCCCTGAGTAGCCATAGAGGATCCCTGGCCGGAAAGCCGGCCCCTGAGGAGCACTGGTCGGGCATCCGGCCCCTCAGTAGCCCTGGCCGGGCAGCCGGCCAAGGAGGATCACTGGCCGGGCAGCCGGCCCCTGATTTTCCCTGGCCGGAAAACCGGCCCCTGAGTAGCCATAGAGGATCCCTTGCCGGGGGGCAGCCGTCCCCTGAGGAGCACTGGCCGGGCAACCGGCCAAAGTGTAGCCCTGGCCGTACAACCGGACCCTAAGTAGCCATAGAGGAGCACTGGCCGGAAAACCGGCCCCTGAGTAGCCATAGAGGATCCCTGGCCGGGCAGCCGGATCCTAAGGAGCACTGGCCGGGCAGCCGGCCCCTATGTAGCCATAGAGGAGCACTGGCCGGGCAGCCGGCCCTGGAGGAGCACTGCCCGGGCAGCCGGCCCCTGAGGAGCACTGGCCGGGCATCCGGCCCCTAAGGAGCACTGGCCGGGCAGCCGGCCCCTGAGGAGCACTGGTCGGACAACCGGCCCCTGAGTTTCCCTGGCCGGACAACCGGGCCCCTGAGTAGCAATGGAGGATCCCTGGCCGGGCAGCCGGCCCTGGTGGAGCACTTGCCGGGCAGCCGGCCCCTATGTAGCCATAGAGGAGCACTGGCCGTGCAGCCGGACCTGGAGGAGCACTGGCCGGGCAGCCGGCCCCTAAGGAGCACTGGCCGGCTCCTAAGGAGCACTGGCCGGGCAGCCGGCCCTATGTAGCCCTGGCCGTGCAGCCGGCCCCTGAGTTTCCCTGGCCGGACTACCGGCCCCTGAGTAGCCATAGAGGAGCACTGGCCGTGCAGCCGGACCTGGAGGAGCACTGGCCGGGCAGCCGGCCCCTAAGGAGCACTGGCCGGCTCCTAAGGAGCACTGGACGGGCAGCCGGCCCCTATGTAGCCCTAGCCGTGCAGCCGGCCCCTGTATTTCCCTGGCCGGACAACCGGCCCCTGAGTAGCCATAGAGGAGCACTGGCCGTGCAGCCGGCCCCTGAGGAGCACTGGCCGGGCAGCCGGCCCCTAAGGAGCACTGGCCGGGAAGCCGGCCCCTGAGGAGCACTGGTCGGGCATCCGGCCCCTGAGGAGCACTGGCCGGGCATCCGGCCAAAGAGTTGCCCTGGCCGTACAACCGGCCCCTAAGTATCCATAGAGGAGAACTGGCCGGACAACCGGCCCCTGAGTAGGCATAGAGGAGCATTGTCCGGGCAGCGGGCCCCTGAGTAGTTATAGAGGAGCACTGGCCGGGCAGCCGGCCCTGGAGGAGCATTGGCCGGGCAGCCGGCCCCTGAGGAGCACTGGTCGGGCAGCTGGCCCCTAATGAGCACTGGTCGGACAACCGGCCCCTAAGTTTCCCTGGCCGGACAACCGGGCCCCTGAGTAGCCATAGAGGATCCCTGGCCGGGCAGCCGGCCATGGAGGAGCACTTGCCGGGCAGCCGGCCCCTGAGGAGCACTGGCCGGGCAGCCGGCCATGGAGGAGCACCGGCCGGGCAGCCGGCCCCTGAGGAGCACTGGTCGGGCATCCGGCCCCTCAGTAGCCCTGGCCGGACAACCGGCCCCTGAGTAGCCATAGAGGAGCACTGGCCGGGCAGCCGGCCCTGGAGGAGTACTTGCCGGGCAGCCGGCCCCTGAGGAGCACTGGCCGGGCAGCCGGCCCCTAAGGAGCACTGGTCGGACAACCGGCCCCTGAGTTTCCCTGGCTGGACAACCGGGCCCGAGTAGCCATAGAGGATCCATGGCCGAGCAGCCGGCTCCTAAGGATCACTGGCCGGGCAGCCGGCCCCTATGTAGCCATAGAGGAGCACTGGCCGTGCAGCCGGCCCTGGAGGAGCACTGGCCGGGCAGTCGGTCCCTAAGGAGCACTGGCCAGGCAGCTGGCCCCTGAGCAGCCATATAGGAGCCCTGGCCGGGCAGCCGGCCATGGAGGAGCACTGGCCGGGCAGCCGGCCCCCTGAGGAGCCCCGGACGTGCAGCCGGCCCCTGAGGAGCCCTGGCCGGACAACCGGCCCCTGAGTAGCCATAGAGGATCCCTGGCCGGAAAGCCGGCCCCTGAGGAGCACTGGCCGGGCATCCGGCACCTAAGTAGCCCTGGCCGGACAACCGGCCCCTGAGTAGCCATAATGGAGCCCTGGCCGGATATCCGGCCCCTGAGTAGCCCTGGCCGGATGCCCTAGAGGAGCCCTGGCCGGACATCCTGCTCAGAGAAGCAGCCCTGGCCAGACATCCGGCTCAGAGAAGCAGCCCTGGCCGGACATCCGGGTCAGAGATGCAGCCCTGGCCGGACAATACTAGTTCTAGTATGTATACACAATTCTCACTACGTAGTTGTAGTGTGTAATGCCACCAAGCATAAACTTATTGCACTCATGTATCTATAATATTCAATAACTCTACCAATTGCTGCAAGTTTACACCGTAATGTATATTACTGACATACTTGCCACATCTAAATGTTCAAAAATAGCAGATGCTGCTAGATTACAGTACTCTTTTCTTTAAACTGCTGCTAGTGTACAGTGATATGTATATTTTTGCTTTATTATATATTTGTCTGGCTATATTCTTGCTCATATATTTTTAACTCTCACTACGTAGATGTCGGGTGCCATGTCACAAGAATTTCATTGTGCAGGATGATGCTGTGTTGTTCAGTGCATTTCACAAATAAACCTTGAAACTTGAAACCTACCATACCTCTCCCAGAACTGCAAAATTACCAATGCTGTTCATCAGCATGGATCAGGAATCTTGTTAAAATGGAAGAAAGAATTGATAGAACAAAACTACTTTTTTAAAGCCCCTGCTTTAAAAAAAAAAAAAAAAAACTAAAGCTTGGTAAAAAAAAATATATATCTTTCAATGGGAAAAATTATCCCAAGCATAAAGCCAAAACAAAAGGTAAATGTCCGACAGTGGACCAGCCAAATTCTTGATCTCCACCCCATTTAGAATCTTTGGCACTATTTGAAAACTGATCAACAAGCATTGTCCAACCAACCAGAATAGACTGGAGTAAATCTACAAAGAATGGGCCAAAAATCACATTCACACTGTGTGCAAAGCTAGGACAAACTTCCCAAAATACTTAAAGCTGGTATTACAGTGAAAGGTGGCTCTGTCATATATTCATGTATGGGGTTGAATACCTATGTAAGTAAAATCAAGTATTTCTTAAACAAATATTTCCACAAATAAAACCATGTCACTATATAATAATTGATAATTCAATAATAATAGAGAATTGGGCAAGGGTTTGAACACTTCTTGATACTATACATTTATAAGTTATTTTCTAATACATGTATAAAAATTAGGAGGCCATCACCATAATATGAGCCATTTTAAGTATTTACCAAGTTTTGGCTTTGTTTTCTAGTTGACTGTACACAGAGACAATCACAGGAAAATAGGCTAAGAAGCTCCCACCTACACAGTCTGAAAATCACATGACACTACATAAAATTGAAAGGTTTTCTATAAAAATGTTTATTGGAGGTGAGGTGGCATCATGGGATTTCATACAATGTAAAACAAACACGCTACTGGAAAGACATGAAGTCTATAGGGATCTACTAATCAGGAACATTAGATTTTTTTTAAATCAGCATTTAACTCGTATGCATCCACACAAAAAAATAAAAAATTGCTCCTCAAGCCTGTCCTACAGTAAAGACAACAACCCCATCTTTAATAAACTATGCATTTTTACCTGACACTGAGAAATTACTGCATCTTTATATCAACAGCTAAAAACAAATTTGGCCATGTATTGGGGCCATTAGAGTTTTGATCCTCATCCCAGTATAATTCAAACATTTTCAATGCTGTTCCAAATGCTGTGAAAACCTTAACCAAAGCGAAGCAAAGGCCATTTTGTGATGTGGAAAACAAAATGTTTGATAACCATCCAAGGATGACCCTATGTAAAGCAATAAACAATTATTTCAATTTCTGATGCAAAAGTTGATATATAATTTAGATTGGAACTTCATGCATATTCAAAATAAAACACCAAGATGAGTGATAGATGGTTTTTGGAAAATTAAGTACTTCTAAGTAAATTTGACTCACTTGAAAAGCTAATTTAACATGACATTTCAGAAGAACAATAGAGTTTTTGCAAAGGGATCCAAGAAAAGCAAGCTTTGCAAGAGAGCAAAATTATATATCTTAAGCAGAGTACCTACGAAAAACTACGGTAAATTTACTTGTAAAAACAAATATGGGCCGAGGGTGGGTGGGGTTACAAAAAAATTAAACACCAAAATATCACCTTGTTTCACTCCACTGTTATAAAAAATGAAATGTAAACAAACACTCTACTGCTTCAAAACATGGTTTACACCATAATGTTGATATCATGGACAGTCAGTCCTTGCATCTATAGATGGATATCAGAGTGGTTACATTTCTCCAGCCTCATCCCTCAGCTTTTTAAGGGCACTGGTATTCTTTCAACTAACCTAATCCTGCTTAAAATACTTTACATTTGTACATTTAATTACCAAGGTAATTTCCACTAAGTCAACCCAATTCAATACAATACAAAGTATGTTGAGCCATTATAACACATAGAAAACAAAGAAGAAAAAAATAAACTTTTCCTATCTTAATGAAAAAGGTAAGGCAAGATGCTAAACACATATCCAAAGACTGCATGAAGACCTGGGATGACGACTATCTCAGTTGGAGCTGTTTGACATTTACCAGTTCACGGTTACTCATGAAGAAGACTAGTGTTTTTCCCCTCGATTCACTCTGTCTCTCAGGCATCCTGTGCTTGTTTAGAGGATTTCTGTGATGTCATCTCCACATGCCCTGAGTCTGCTGGGAGACATGGAGTCTCCATCTGAAAGGCTTACGCTGGCAGGCTCAGCTTCTTTCCTTTTAGCACTGAAAATTATGGTAATAATATGCATATCAGAGAAAGAAAAGAGAGGAAAATGTGTCTCTCTAGCAATATGATTCATGTACAGTAGGGTTGCACAATATGGACAAAAAAATATAATCATACTATGATTTTTGTTTTTGCTAGACATTGCGATTTGACTGTTGTTGATGTGTTGTTGTTGTTGTGGATGTGATGTGATAAACAACAATTAACATGTCCTTTTGATGTGGTTTAGAGCACGCCTTTGGCTAAATAATTTGTGATTGGCACTGGCATTTTGTCTGAACATGTAAACCGAATAAATACAGACAATCCACTTTTGGGAATGTTTACGAATTCAATTCAGTCAAAAATGGAGTAGGCTACAGCACAAAATGCAAAGTTGGATATTTTGACATTATCTTTAGTGTGCAATGGGCTATTTCTTTCACACTTTGTAAATGCCTTAAGCCTACATATTTTATAAGACAGTGTTTAGGCTATTCTAATTTTTTTTTTATGATTTTGAATTACTGCACTTTTCATGTCAGTTGTCAATGTCTCCAACCTGCTTTTTCAAGGTGGACGATCCGTTTTTGAGAATGTTTATAGCCTGTAGGCAACGTTTTTCATAAGCATAAAGGATCATTTCGTTAGGCCATTTTCTTCTGTGCTCTATAGGCTATTTTTCCACTTTTGCAATAGACGAATAAATAACAAATGACCTGTTGTTGATGAATACATTATTTATTGGTATGATTGTGCATATTTAGAGTTAAGTGATGTCTTTAGGCCTACTAATATGCCCATTAAAATAGGAAATCCCGCACCCTGTCACAAAACAGCCGCCCCTGATTATTGATGATTGTTTGGCTGGTCTGGGCTGTGTTTGCCATGTATTTTTGGTTTCATCGTGACTTCTTTGCCACGGCATTGTTCAAGCAAGTCCCTATGGCGCTGTCTCAGGTGTTCAAATAAGCTTGTTGTGTTGCCGTGTGTTGTGTTACCAGTCTTACAGGTTTTGCATATTGCATTCGTTTGTGACATCTCCCTGGAACACGAAATTTTCCCAAACAACAGAAGATTAATTATTTTTCGGCACCAAATCATCCCTAGCCTCCATCACATTGTCCTCTGGGTTCATTTTCTTAATGGATCCTCTTCCTCGCCATAACAGCACACCCTACTCCGCACTGTTCTTTCACAGTACGCTCTATGCCGCATATTCTGTTTCTGACTGGTTAGAATTTGCTGTTCAGAATTCCTGCACAGCTGATATAGCGTCTCCCCGACCCGTGCGTTATGATTTTATATAGTTGTGACTATCAATTTAATTAGTTATAGGGCCATCACGAAATTGGTATAATTTTAAGAATACAATAGTCATCTAATCATTTATCTATTTTTCCCTATTGGAGAGAATTCCTCAAAAAACATGTTTTTTGGTTGTCAGTTAAACCCACTTTTAATAAATTGGATGAGTGAGAGGCGTGATCAGAACAATGTATTGTATAGTTTGATTGATCGATTTAAGACATACAGCTGGAAAACGTTTGTAAACGTTTATTGTGTTAAAATAGCAAAACATAGGGGAAGACGTGTTGTAAAAGCACTTGTAGATATGTTTTGACTGACACGATCATGCCGTTCGCTCACCAGACTCCAACCTTTTCAATAATAATCTGAAAGATTATTTTTAAGTAGGCAAACGGATTCTAAAATCAAGTCCCAATAAATTGATTAGAATTTATGATTGAGTGTAAAAAATCATAGCTTTTTGCGGTTTAGACCTCACACAATGTTATTATGATTTTGATTAATTGTGCAGCTCTAATGTACAGGAAAAATAAAAACATCCATTCATACAGAAAATGCTTTAAGCCAGAAGGTCAAACAGCAAACAAACAAACAGATTAAAACAAAAAAGTAGAGGTCTGACAAGTAAATATTTGGTTGGACACTCACCTTTGGTGACATAAAGGTAGAAGAAGTCACAGTAGAGGATGGTCTGAACCACTCCAGCCACAATGGCAATCATGTCAAAGAAGCCCTCGAAGTAAAAGCGCCAGATCCAGTTGAAAAGGTACAGGGCCCGGTACAGACCAAGGAAAAACAGGTAGTGGGTGGTTATGGTCTCCGCCTCGCCTGTCTTACTGATCATGAAGAGCTGAGGCAGGATGGCCACAGACTCCAGGTAGATGGAGAACGTCCACAGGATCTGACAAGAGGCGTGAACACAGAAAAATAAAGGAACAAGAGGAAATACATTTGTCTTGACTCAAGCACACATTCACAGCACTGATAGGAGTTAATGGAAAGACTAACTATGCCACAGGTACTTCCACAAAGTATTAACCCAGGGAGGGGAAGACATGTTCATTATATTTTATATATTTTTTAAAATTATTACTTCATTTCACAATAAGAAAAAAATCCCTTTAAAATGTGGATTATGGATTGTACCTAGATAACTGAAAAATAAACACACGCTTGACTTTCTATAGGCCTTTTATGTGTCGTAACGGTCTCTAACCTCCAGGAAAGAGAAGTCATGGTTGACCAGACAGGCAAGGCCCCCTACAGGAACAACCAGGAACTCCAACCGGAAGCTGTCATGATTACCATCGTAAGTGGCCTTGAACTTCATGTAAATCAGGTAGACTGTTGCGTAGGCACAACCAATGTAGATCAGCTGAACAGAAGTGGAGAACAAACAGGAGAACATGAGAACATGCAATCGACAGAGAACTTCTCAGAACCCCCAGGAAGATTGAGTGATGACAATGTTCATGATGACAACTCCAACAAGTTCAGTGTGGCCCAAATTATAACATGACATTTAAATCAATACTATCTGTGGTTTGGAGGAATGGAGTAGGAAAGTAAGGTTCAGCATAGGGCTGGGCAATAATTCGATAAATATCACCTTTTTTTTATATAATTGACTAATGGAAATAATGTAATATTTGATACTGTGATATCGCTAATTTTGCTTAGTGTATTTCTGATACAAAACGTTTTGGGACATATCGCCCAGCCCTAGTTCAGTAAAAAAACTTCCAGAACTATCATGTTATGATTGTTGAATCAATTACATCTTGCAGTAAGATCCAAGTTAATACCGAGCAGGTATGCATGGTATGGCGTTCAGCCACCTGGCCAGCAAAGTAGTTAGCTTAGCTAGCATGCTAGATGTGTGTTGAAACCCACTGAATATTTGTTGCGTTTTTTCATTTGTCATTATGGGGTATTGCATGTAGGTTGATGGTACAAAATGCAATCAATTATAAATTCACACAATAACAAAATGTGGAGAAAGTGCAGGAATCGGATTTCTTGATGAAATCACTGTCGGTGTTATCCTTAGTGCTAAGATTTGCTTGAGCGTGACATGACAAAGTAGTCCTGTTCATCTAACCACCCATTCCCACCGGGTAGCTGGACCAACTTAATGCTGGACCCTCAGGCATCATCAGTATGCCTTGACAAGGACGTGGACACTAGTGATGGCCATTCGAGGCTTCATTGCCGTTCTTCTAGAAGCAGGATATTATGCTACCAGCGCTAACTCAGATTTAATTTTTCCAAAAAAAGCCATCATTGAAATATATAAGGCAATATAGTTAACAATCTAGTCTGTCATTTTATGTTTAATGTCCATTCCAAATGCTGTTCTTGTCTGTTCTTTTTTACAGAGCACATTGTTAACTATATGGCCTTATAAATTTCAATGATGGCTTTTATTGGGATAAAGAAAATATGAGCGCTGCCAGCATAATATCCTGCTGCTAAAATAAAGCTAATGAAGCCTCGTTTGGCCATCACTAGTGGACACCTGTCCACAGTGATGCAGTTGGACGGCGAGTCTTACCTTCATGATGGTGTTGTAGAAGGAGATAAAGGAGGTTAGCAGGTCCAGGTAGCGAGTGGTGAAGACCAAAGCAAATAGAATCTGGCTCTTCCCAGAGATACCTGGAAAAGATTTGGGATTTTATTCAAATCCCCATTAGCTACAGACAAAAGCAAGAGCGAATCTTCTCGGTGTCCACACAAAACATGAAATAACACAGACTAGACAGGTAGAGAAATTTAACAACTTTATATTTTATTGCGCTACTGAGATTTAATGCAAAACAAATCACAAGACAACATAATAAAGAACCATAGAACATTGACAAAGACAGAGCTACACACAAATAATACAACCTTGTCTGTATAATATATAATACAACAGGCCCTGAAATCCTAATATCACAACATTGTTCTATAAGCCATACAGTATTTCAGGGCTGCAATAGCTAACCAACAATGTAGATAAGTAGTTGTGTATGACCAGTATTCAGCATTATGTTTTCTGCATTTTAGATTGAAGACTTCTAAGAAAACAGTGGCTGCTAAACGTGAACTTGTGTGGCACACAAGCATGACAATGATGCAACTTCAAGGTCATGCTGGAGTCACGTAGAACTGGAAACTGTTAAGACATTTCACACTTGCTTGAAACCTAGTACTGCCTAAAAACTAGGCTTTTTCCTTTATTTGTTAATACATATTTATAGCTGTGTCATTTAATACCTCTGCCATTTGCAGAGAAATTACTAAAGACAAGGCACAGACAAATTGATGTTCAACAAGCACAACCAAGACCAGGGCTAATCTGAACGAGTCATGTCGCTCATCCACAGTAATTTGATTCATGTTGTCTACTTGCACACCAGGTAGATCAGAAAACCATCAAGATGCGGGCATAGCTCCAGGCTAGAGAAAGAGAGAACGTCTGTCTCTGGTGGTGTCTCTGTGTTCCCGCTGACAAGCCATAAGGACCTTCTTCGGGGCCTGCATGAAGACAATGCCTGACTGTCAGAGCTCCACTCCTGGCTACAGTGCAACAGCAAGGACTGTGCAGATGCCCTGGAAAAGCTCAGATGCCCCAATCCAGAGGAGCCTCCCGGAGCTCCGGCCACTCCAGAGGAGCCTCCCGGAGCTCCGGCCACTCCAGAGGAGCCTCCCGGAGCTCCGGCCACTCCAGAAGAGTCTCCCCATAAATGGGGTTCATCCATTAAGTTTCTCCCTCACCCTAAAAGTAAAACACCCTACAGTACCTTTGTCTGACAGTTCCTCAGAGAAAAAAAGAAATATACAGTCAACTCAATAGGTATTGGCACCCTTCATGAAATTGATCAAAAGTTAATTAAAAAAAATGCATAACACAAAGAAGTCATATTTTGAGTTAAATTATAAGGGGGATCCATGCACTTTTAGTTCAATGTAATTTCAAGTAACATTTCAATCAGTAGTATGATTTTTTTCAGAAAACATAGGTTTCAAAAGTACTGGCACCCGTACAAATCAATATTTTATGAAGCCTCCCCTGGAGTGGATAACATCACTGAACCTCTTCCTGTAATGTCTGACGAGTTTGGCTCACTTTGAGGGATCTTGGACAACTCCTCCATGCAGTACATTTCAAGATTACTGATTTTAGTCTTAGGCTTGCGCTTGTGGACTGCCCTCTTCAATTCAGAGCACAGGTTAAGTTGGATTCAAGTCTTGAGACTGAGATAGCCACTGTAGAACATAGATTTTGTTGTCCCGCAACCATTTCTGTGTTGATTTTGATGAATGTGTATTGTCCATCCACTGGCCAAGGGTCCATCCACTGGCCAAGTCTCAATCTGCTAGCAGCAAAACAGCTACAAATCATTAACGATCCACCACCATTTTACAGCGTGTTTTAGGTGTTTTTCTTGTACGCTGTCCCCTTTTGTCACCAAAAAATGGTGTGCATGGCCAAAGAGATCAGTTTTTGTCCTATCTGACCACAACACACAATGTCGTACTTCCAATAGAGCTTGACAAAGTTAAGGCACTGCAATTTGTTGGTGGGGCTCAGTAAATGCTTGTGTGCAAACCTTCAAAAAAGGTTGTTGACCTGGAGGTGGCATCTAACAGTTGAGTTTGACACTTGATAACCCCCAGAGTACTATAGACTGCAGTTCTGAAACTGTGACCCTTGGATTCATCTTTGCCTCCCTCACCATCTTTCTTCCCATGCTGCAATATGCACACACATCCTCCTTTCGGAAAACATGCAACTGTTCCAGACTTCTGAAACTTGACTGATGTTTTTGGTATTTTCCAACAGTTATTTCTGTATATCCTTTGTCTCCTCTCAGCTGACAGCTGTATGTGATGGGTGATCAATAACAAAGGGATTATACATGCATGCAACTTCATATTTACACCCCAGGGAAACAAGAGCAGGCAAAAAGCAGCAATAGTTTGAAACCAACTAAAAAGCATATAATTTCATAACAGATGCCCCTTTGGTTTGTTTTATTAATTTTTATTTTTCACGGGTGCCAATACTTTTGAAATCTGTTTTGCAGAAATAAAAAAAATTCACACAAAAAACTTGTTTGTATTTGAGAAATTATTGAGCTGAATGAAAGTACTCAGCTCTCTTCTGATTATTTGTGCAGATTATTTTTTGCATTATTCCATGAAGGCTGTCAATACTTTGAGTTGACCATCTCCTGGCCTTATCAAACATGCATACTGCAATCATAACATTGTATTGGGTCTAATTCCTAACAACTCTAATAACTTTCCTAATTCCAATAAATGTGGAACAATTTAGAAGACTGATAAACAACATCTAGCTAACAATTGCTAGCATCAGAGTATACCCCAACTTATTTAGCCCCTGTTGTAACACTATAGTTACTACAAAGAGAGATAGACATTACATAGCTCCTGTACTGTAGCTAGTCACACATACTGAGGCATAGGTGCTAATTTCAAGTTTGAATAAAGACAAATAGCATGCTAGCAATACAAAGACAAATTAAACAATGTTATATTACAGTGGATATAAAAAGTCTACACACCCCTGTTAAAATGCCAGGTTTTTGTGATGTAAAAGAATGAGACAGAGATAAATCATGTCAGAACCTTTTCCACTTTTAATGTGACCTATAATATGAACAATTCAATTGAAAAACAAACTGAAATCTTCGAGGGGGAAAAATGAAAAATAAAAATCTTACAATAACCTGGTTGCATAAGTGTGCACACCCTCTTATAACTGGGGATGTGGCTGTGTTCAGAATTAACCAATCACATTCAAACTCATGTTAAACAGAAGTCATTATACACCTGCCATCATTTAAAGTGACTCTGATTAATCACAAATAAAGTTCAGCTGTTCTAGTAGGATTTTCCTGACATTTTCTTAGTTACATCTCAGAGCAAAAGCCATGGTCTGCAGAGAGCTTCCAAAGCATCAGAGGGATCTCATTGTTGAAAGATATCAGTCAGGAGAAGGGTACAAAAGAATTTCCAAAGCATTAGATATACCATGGAACACAGTGAAGACAGTCATCATCAAGTGGGAAAAATATGGCACAACAGAGACATTACCAAGAACTGGATGTCCCTCCAAAATTGATGAAAAGACGAGAAGAAAGCTGGTCAGGGAGGCTTCCAAGAGGCCTACAGCAACATTAAAGGAACTGCAGGAATTTCTGGCAAGTAGTGGCTGTGTGCTACATGTGACAACAATCTCCCGTATTCTTCATATGAATGGGCTATGGGGTAGGGTGGCAAGACGGAAGCCTTTTCTTACAAAGAAAAACATCCATGGCCGGTTGAAGTTTGCAGAAACAAACATCAAGTCTCCCAAAAGCACGTGGGAAAATGTGTTATGGTCTGATGAAACCAAGGATGAACTTTTTGGCCATAATTCCAAAAGCTATGTTTGGCGCAAAAACAACACTGCGCATCACCCAAAGAACACCATACCCACAGTGAAGCATGGTGGTGGCAGCATCATGCTTTTGGGCTGCTTTTCTTCAGCTGGAACCGGGACCTTAGTCAGGGTGGAGGGAATTAAGAACAGTTCCAAATACCAGGCAATTTTGGCACAAAACCTTCAGGCGTCCGATAGAAAGCTGAAGATGAAGTTCACCTTTCAGCACGACAACCACCCAAAGCACACATCCAAATCCACAAAAGCATGGCTTCACCAGAAGATGATTAACGTTTTGGAATGGCCCAGCCAGAGCCCAGACCTGAATCCAATTGAACATCTGTGGGGTGATCTGAAAAGGGCTGTGCACAGGAGATGTCCTCGCAATCTGACAGATTTGGAGCGCTTTTTCAAGGAAGAGTGGGCAAATATTGCCACGTCAAGATGTGCCATGCTAATAGACTCCTACCCAAAAAGACTGAGTGCTGTAATAAAATCAAAAGGTGCTTCAACTAAGTATTAGTTAAAGGGTGTGCACACTTATGCAACCAGGTTATTGTGAGTTTTTTTATTTTTCCCCCCCAAAAGATTTCAGTTTGTTTTTCAATTGAATTGTTCACGTTACAGGTCACATTAAAGGTAGAAAAAGTTCTGACATGATTTATCTTTGTCTCATTCTTTTACATCACAAGAACCTGGCATTTTAACAGGGGTGTGTAGACTTTTTATATCCACTGTACCTCTCGTTCTATGCTTAATAGTCTCATCTTTGCTGGGGTCATTCTCCGCGTGCATGATATGAGTTATTCAGATGTCTCTATTCCGTTCAGTCGGCACTACTGCACATGAACAAACATAGGCCCCTTGTATCTTTTCTCCATACTGAAAATGCTTGTTGCTAAGCACCACAAAAGGCATCATGGGTCCTTGTCATAAAAACATCCATAGCATTTGTCCCGCAAATTAAACATAGCCCTCTAACATTCACAGCAGTGGGAATACAAATAAGAACCAAATTGGGCAATGGAAGAGAGCCATAAAAGCTCAAATAAAAAAAAAAACATCTTAAAAGTGCGCCAAGGTCTGCTATATAGACTGTTTTATTTTGGCTTCATGACTTGAGATGCATTTTTAAGTGAGAAACTTAATATTTAATGCATGGATGAGTTGTGACATTAACATTAGCACCTTGAAATTGGTGGGCTACTTGTGCTCAAACAGTTTGTTTACAGACAAGCAGTGCCTGCTAGCTAAAAGCCTTCCATACGTTACTATTGGATCATGCCATGGGTATTAAACCTAATAAATTCTATATTTCTCCACAATAGAAACTTGAAGGAAAAGGAATCCCCCTCAATCTCCAAATATTTCAAAATATGTTTTCTTGCAAGATGTCCAAACAGATTGATGACATGAAGGTGGTGTCTAATTGTAGTTTTGGAGATTCCAAGATTAAAACAAATGCAATTCACCAACTGTGATCCTTGAGGAAAAAATAGTTTACCTCTTGAAGCATCTTCTTCAATGTACAAGCTTCCAGGCAAATTTCTCAGAGGTCCAGTTTATAAATTATCGCCATAAGTGGATATTGCCATATAGCTATTTTTAAAGCCATTGATGGGTTTTTGTAATAGACACAATCATAGATTGACCCAACAGATCAACTGGGTTTTAGCTCTTGGGTGGTATTATAGGCCATGTTGAATTCAGCTATGAGCTTGCTCGGTTTGCCCTGACCTGCCTCTTTTGCAGCTATAGGACCCGTTTTGTGCGGCAACCCAATTCTGCTAGCAGTTAATCCGTCCTTGTAATGAGGGGTGAGTGAAGTGGAAGGAATGGCGCACACACACACACACACACACACACACACACACACACACACACACACACACACACACACACACACACACACACACACACACACACACACACACACACACACACACACACACACA
>JACXGI010017070.1:0-15007 GCA_016801175.1 Esox masquinongy
TGAGAGCAGCTGTGGTTGTTTTTATTGTCGCTTCCATGGGTGTTGTTGGAGTAGATGCTGTTGTTGAAACAATTGTTGTGGCTTTTGTGGCAAACTCTGAGGTTGTGGGAGCAGCTTCGGTTATTGTGGGGGCTACGGTAGTTGTGTTGGCAGCAACGGTCATTGTTATGGGAGCAGCTGTAGTTGTGTTGACAGCAGCCGCGATAGTTGTGGCAGCAATTGTGGTTGTTTTGGGAGAAGTTGTGGTTGTTGTCGCAAGGTTTGTGCTTGTGGGAACCGCTGTCATGGTTGTTGGCTTAGCTGTGGCTTTTATGGTTGTTGTCGGAATTGATGTAGTTACTCTGGCAATAGTTTTGGTTGTTGTGGCAGCCACTGAGATTGTATGAGCAGCTTCGGTTATTGTTGCAGCAGTTGTGGTTGTTATGGGAGCAGCTGCGATTGTACTGACTGCAGCAGTGGCGTTGTTAGCAGCCTCTGCAGTGGATATGGGGGCAATTGTAGTTATAGTTGCATCAGCGATTGTTGTAGCAGCGACTGTGCTGGTGGGAGCTGCTGTTGTTGTCACATCAGGAGCTGCAGTTGTTTTTGCAGTCTCTGTGGTTGTGGCAACAGCTGTGGTTGTTGTGGTAGCCTGTGTTGTTGTGAGAGCAGCTGTGGTTGTTTTTATTGCAGCTTCTATGGGTGTTGTTGGAGTAGATGTTGAAACAATAGTTGTGGCTTTTGCAGCCTTGGTGGTTGTGGCAACAGCTGTGGTTGTTATAGTAGCCTCTGTTGTTGTGAGAGCAGCTGTGGTTAGTGTCAGAGCAGATGTGGATGTTCCAGTTCCAGCAGTAGGTGTTGCAGTAGCAGTGGTTGTTGTCGCATTCTCTGTGCTTGTGGGAGCCACTGTTGTTGTCACATCAGTAGCTGTGGTTGTTGTTTTTGCAGCCTCTGTGGTTGCGGGAGAAGCTCCAATTGTGGTGTCAGCCTCTTCAGTTGGTGTGGCAGAATCTGTGGTTGTTGGAACAGTTGTGTTTTTTGTGGGAGGAGCTGTTGTAGTTGCAGTAACATCTGTGCTTTTTGTGGAAACAGCAATGTTTGTTGTCACAACCTCTGTGGTTGTAGGAGCAGCTGTCATGGTTGTTGTCTTAGCTTTGGCTTCTGTGGTTGTTGTCAGAGAAGATGCATTTTTTGTAGCAACAGTTGCAGTTGATGTGGCTGCATCTGTGGTTGTGGGATCAGATGTGGTTGTTGTGGCAACAGTTGCAGTTTTTGTGGCTGCCCCTGCTTTTGTTGGAGTAGTTGTGGTTTTTGTGGCAGCCTCTGCAGTAGCTATGGCAGAAGAATTTGCGGATGCCTCAGTGGTGTTGGGAGCAGCTGTTATTGTCATGACAGCAGCTATGTTTGTTTCTGTTGTAGCCTCTGTGGTTGTTATCATGGCAGCAGCTGTGGTTGTTGTTATTGAGGCCTCTGTGGTCATCACTGCAGCTGTGGTTTTTGTGGCAGCCTCAATGGTAGTTTTGGCATCAGCTGTGGTTGTTGTTGGAGTAGCTGTGTTTGTGGTTGGAACAACTGTGGTAGTTACGGCAGACTCTGTAGTATTTGTGTCAGCAGTTGTGGTTGTTGCGGCAGCTTCTATGGTTGTGGAAGCATCTGCATTTATTGTGGGATACATTAAGGGTGTGGTGGTAGCAGCTGTGGTTGCTGTGGCAGCAACTTTGATTGTTGTGGCAGCAGCTGTAGTAATTGTGGGAGCAGCTGTAGTTGTGGTGACAGCTGTAGTTGTTGTTGCCTTCACTTTGGTTGTGGGAGCAGCTGTTGTTGTCATGGCAGCAGCTGTGTTTTTTGTTATTGCAGTCTCTGTGGATATTGGATTAGATATGGTCATTTTGCTATCAACTGCTGATGTCATCGCTGCAGCTGTGATTGTTGTCAGAATAGCTGTGGTTGCTGTGGCATCAGCTGTTGTTGTTGGAATAGCTCTTGTTGTTGGAGCAGCTGTGTTCATCGTGGGAACAGCTGTGGAAGTTGTGGTTGTGGTAACATCTGTGGTTATTGTGGGAGCGCCACTGTGGTTGTGCGGGCATTAGCTGTAGTTGTTGTGGCAGTGTCCTCGTTAATTGTGACCACTGTTGTCATTGATGTGGAATAAGCTGTGGTAGTTGTAGCAGCAACTGTGGTTGTTATGGCCGTAGCTGTAGTTGTTTGCCCTGTCTCTGTGGTTGTGGGAGCAACTGTTGTTGTCATGGCAACTTCTGTGGTTGTTGTTATTGCAGCCTCTGTGGCTATCACTGCAGCAGTGGTTGTTGTCGGAAGAGCTGGGTTGGTTTTTGAAAGGGCTGTGGTACTTGTGGCACCCTCTGTGGTAGGTTTGGCAGGAGATGTGGTTGTGGCATCAGCTGTGGTTGTTGTTGGAGCAGCTGTTGTGGCCGTGGTTGGAACAACTATAGTAGCTGCAGCAGCCTCTGTGTTTGTTATCGCAGCTGTGGTTGTTTTGGCAGCAGCTGCATTTGTTGTTGCAGCCTCTCTGGTTGTTGTGCCAGCAGATGTGGTTGTTGTGGCAGCCTCTGTGGGTGAGGGAGCATCTGTGGTTATTATGGGACCCACTGTGTTTGTGGTCACAGCAGCTGTGGTTATTGTGGCAGCAGCTGAAGTAATTGTGGGAGCAACTGAGGTTGAGGTGACAGCATCTGCTGTAGGTATGGGAGCAGCTGTAGTTGTAGGAGCCATCTCTGCTGTTGTGGGAGCAGCTGTTGTTGTTATGGCAGTAACTGTGGTTGTTGTGGCAGACTCCTTGGTAGTTGTAACATCTGTTAAGGTTGATGTGGCAGCAGCTGTGGTTGTGGTGGCAGCAGCTGTGGTAGTTGTAGTACCAAGTGTAGTTGACCTCACCATCTCTGTGGTTGTGGGAGCAACAGCTATGGTTGTTGTTATTGTAGCCTCTTTGGTTGTTGTCTGAGCAGATGTGGTTTTTGTAGCAGCAGCTGTGGTCATTGTGGTTGTGGCAGCCTCTGTGGTTGTGGGAGCATCTGTGGTTTTTGTGAGAGCTGCAGCTGGTGTTGTTGTAGTTACCTCTTTGGTACTTGTCACCACTGCTGTGGTTGATGAGGCAGCAGCTGTTGTTGTTGTGGCATTAGCTGTGGTCATTGTTGGAACAGCTTTAGTAGCCCTGGCAGGCTCAGTGGTAGTTGTGGCAGACTCTGTCTTAGTTGTGGTTGTGGGAGCATCTGTGGTTATTGTGGGAGCCATTGTGGTTCTTGTGGAAGTAGCTGTGGTTGTGATGACTGCAGCTGAGCTATTTGTAGTACCAGGTGTATTTGTTTTCGCCGTCTCTGTGATTATGGTAGCAGTTGTTGTGAGGGCAGCATCTCTGCTTGTTGTTGCAGCCTCTCTGGTTGTTGTGCCTGAAGTTGTGATTGATGTGGCAGCCTCTGTGGCTGTGGGAGCATCTGTGGTTATTGTGGGAGACATTGTGCTTGTTATGGGAGCCTCCTCTGTAGTTTTGACAGCTGCTGTGATAGTTGTAGCAGCAGCTGTAGTAATTGTGGGAGCAGCTATGGTTGAGGTGATAGCGACTGCGGAATGTGTGGTTGAGGCTGTAGTTGTCGCCATCTCTGTGGTTGTGGGGGCAGCTTTTGTTGTCATGGCAGCAGCTGCGCTTGTCATTACTGCAGCCTCTGTCTTTATCAGAGCAGAAGTGGTAATTTTGTTGACATCTGTTGTTGTGGTTGCTGTGGTTGTCAAAACAGCTTTGGTTGTTGTGTTAGTCTCTATGGTTGTCGTGGCATCAGCTGTTGTTTTTGGAGCAGCTGTGGCCTTTGTTATATCTGCTGTGTCGTAGTTGTGGTTGTTGTGGCTGCAGTTGTGGTTGTTGTTGCAGCCTCTGTGGTTGTGGGAGCATCTGTGGCTATTATGGAAGCTGTGGTTGTGGCAACCTCCTCGGTTGTTGTGACAGCTGTTGAGGTTGATGTGGCAGCAGCTGTAATTGATGTGGCAGCAGCTGTGATTGTATTGACATTCTCTGTGGTTGTTTTTGTATCAGCTGATGTTGTTAGAACAGCATTGTTTATTTTTGGAACAGCTGTCGTAGTTGTGGTAGTTACGGCAGACTCTGTGGTTGTTGTGGCATCAGCTATTGTTGTTTTTGGAGCAGCTGTCACTGTTGTGGTTGTTGTTGCAGCCTCTGTGGTGGTGGGCACATCTGTGGTTTTCTGAGCATCTGTGGTTATTATGGGAGCTGCTGTGGTTGTGGTGGCAGCAGCTATGGTTGTTGTGGCAAGCTTCTCAGAAGTTGTGACAGCTGTTGAGATTGATTTGGCAGCAGTTGTTGTCGATGTGGCAGGAGCTGTGGTTGTAGTGAAAGTCTCTGTGGTTGTTGTGGTATCAGCTGTTGTTGTTGGAGCAGCTTTGTTTGTTGGTGGAACAGCTGTGGCAGTTCTGGCAGCCTCTGTGGTAATTATGGGAGCTGCTGTGGTTGTGGTGGCAACCTCCTCTGTAGTTTTGACAGCTGTAATGATTGTGGGAGCTGCTGTGGTTGAGGTTACGTTAGGTGTGGTAGTAGTTGTAGGTGTTGTGGCCGTCTCTGTGGTTATTGGAGCGTATGTGGTAATTTTGTTGACATCTAATGTTGTCATTACTGCTGCTGTGGTTGATGTCAGAACAGCCATGTTTTTTGTGGCAGTCTCTCTGGTTGTTGTGGCATCCAATCTTGTTGTTGTTGGGGCAGCTGTGGTCGTTGTTGGAGCAGCTGTTGTCGTTGTTGGAACAGCTATCCCAGTTGTGGTTGTTGTTGCAGCCTCTGTGGTTTTCGGACCATCTGTGGTAATTATGGAATTCACTTTGGTAGTGGTGGCAGCAGCAATGGTTGTTGTGGCAACCTCCTCGGTAGTTGAGACAGCTGTGGTTGATGTGGCAGCAGCTGTGATTGTCGTGACAGTCTTTGTGGTTGTTGTGGCATCAGCTGTGTTCATTGTTGGAGCAGCTGTCGCTGTTGTGGTTGTTGTTACAGGCTCTGTGGTGTTGTGCGCATCTGTGGTTTTCGGAGCATCTGTGAATAATATGGGAGCTGCTGTGGTTGTGGTGGCAGCAGCTACGGTTGTTGCAGCAACCTCCTCAGAAGTTGTGACAGCTGTTGAGATTGATTTGGCAGCAGTTGTTGTCGATGTGGCAGCAGCTGTGGTTGTAGTGACAGTCTCTGTTGTTGTTGTGGTATCAGCTGTTGTTGTTGTTGGAGCAGATTTGTTTGTTGTTGGAACAGCTGTGGTAGTTCTGGCGGCCTCTGTGGTAGTTGTGGCAGCAGTTGCGGTTATTGTGGGAGCTACGGTGGTTGTAGTAGCAGCCTCCTTTGTAGTTTTGACAGCTGTAGTGATTGTGGGAGCAGCTGTGGTTGAGGTGACAGCAGTTACTGTAGGTGTTGTAGCATTTGTAGCTGTTGTGGCCGTCTCTGTGATTGTGGGAACAGCTTTTGTTGTAATGGCAGCAGCTTTGGTTGTTGTTATTGCAACTGCAGTAGTTGTGGTAGTTGTGGCAGCCTCTGCGGTTGTGGGAGCTGCTGTGGATATTATGGGAGCTGCTGTGGTTGTGGAGTCTGCAGTTGTGGTTGATGTGACAGCAGCTGCGGTTGTTGTAGAACCAAGTGTAGTTGTTTTTGCTGTCTCTGTGGTTGTTGTAAAAGCCTTTTCCGTAGGTGTTGTTGACCAGCAGCTGTGGTTGTTGTGGGAGCAGCTTTTATTGTTGTGGGATTGTCCATAGGTGTTGTACCGACTGTGGTTTCATCTTGCGCATCTGTCTTTGTCAGAATTGTTGCTGCTATAAGTACTGTTCATGGATTGGAAATCATTGTTTGCAGTTTTTTTATTTCTTCTTTAAAGGCGCATCATCAATAATCCTGCCTAGAAACAATTACACAATTTCTACTCCTCATCTTCCTTTACCGAAGCAGACCAGTAAAGTACTAGCTAGTCCAAGGTGGTTTAGGTTGGAAAGGATAGTACTGATAGTGCCTAAAGTGAGTACAAGGAGATTACGAGTCAATGCAAACTGATAGATGGTCCGGCAATCAGTAAGTCACTATAATTTTGTAGACTTACGAAATTAACTTCAAATCTCTACATGTCGTATCTGTTTGTTTTTATGCTAGTTGTACAGTAAAAATCTTACACATTGTCCCTTTAATATTATTTTATCATGCACAGTACATTCATGACTCAATTTGGAATTGATACATCATTTTGAGGATTTCCATGGCTATCCCTTAAATACTGAAATTTATCAATTATATAAATATTTTTTTGATTTACAGAGTTTAAGAAAAAATCTGCCAGATTATATAGCCCCCTTGAGTTCTTACCTGACATAGTTAGAATGTACTTAAGCCAATTGCAAATGCCTCTGTACAGCAATAAACACCACTGTTAAAAAATCTGGAATATTATTTGCTGCTCTAATTTCTTACCTGTTAGACATAGCAGTTTAGCTCTCCTCATGATTTTGGCCATATCTCCACAAACTAAGAGAAATAGAAATAATATCATGTTTATTATACATCATTTGACATATTGACTTATTTAAAAAATAATTATTTATCCCACACAAATAATTATTCAGAAAATAGTTCAAAGACAACATATCAAATGTTGAAACTGAGAAATGTTATTGTGTTTTGGAAAAAATACATGCACATTCACAATTTGCCAACACAGAAAAGTTGATTTAAAAAAAAAAAACTATGTAACTTATATTATAGATAATGTTAGGTCATTTTTGATTGATTTCTGAAAGAACAAAAGGAATTCATTTAAACATATTTTAACAGTGATGGTGATGGAGGTTGTTGTTTTTACTGTTTTATATAGCTGTCAAACATATCCCCTTGCATCCCATCTACTGATATTCCCCTATAGCTAACCAGGGTTCATGTTAATGACTAAAAATATTTTTTATAAAGACTTAATTTTATTTTATTTAAAAAAATGTTCTGAGAAGTGTACCCCCTATTGTTGACATGCAGCTGTATGTGTTTTGAAGGCTTTTCATCAATTCAGCATATCTCTTCAGGTATTAAATGTGAAAATGTGAAACTGCATTTTCACATTTAAAATATGAAAATGGCATTAAATGCATTAAGTGTGTATTAAACTGGATTAAATGTGAAACTGCATTTATTAAGTTGTTGTTTTTGGTGTGCCTGTTTACACTTAACTATGCTTGAGTGCCTAAAGGACATTCAAGTGTCTAAAGCAATTTTGAGGAGGAGTCAATGCAAACTGATAGATGGACAGGGGGAACGTTTGAATGGGGAATACCTCTGACAGTCTGTGTAAATAACCTTCTTTGAAGAGTTTGTCTTTATCACAATTAATGGCTAATTGTTCACTTATGTAACAGAACACACCCAGCACTTATCCTCCAACTACATTAGTGTCAAAATATTTTCTTTCATGCTGAGTAGCTATTATTCAGTCTTTACAAAGTATACATTGACAAAACCAGTTCATGGTTAGCCACAGCAGTGCTTTGTTTTTTTAATTTATTCTATAGTGATTGGCATGTTGATTTAGGAGGGCTGATTTGTCAGAAGAATTTTAAAAATGCTGTCAGGTGGGATGTAGCTGTTTCTTTATTCACACTTTTCACAATGTCAGAAGGAGTCCTTGGGGCCGAATCATACTAAGCCTGTTTTAGGAATTGTAAAACTTTCCTATGCACTTCTTGGTAGTTGAAATATTATTAAGACCAGGACTGCGCAAATAATATATTTAATTCATGGCCACTACTGTTGTTAGCCATGTGTGGTTAGCCAACAATCTAAAATCCAAGTATCTAAGGAATGTTTACAGTTTGTGCACGGAAGAATACGTGATCAATGTTCCTCATGCTTGCATAACTGGATAGTTAATTAACCAAATAGTTAGCACGATAATGGTATGCCAGAATGTTAGCCAACAGTATAATGGTGTCACTATTAGCTGAGTTGTCCATGCACTAGCAGGAATCCCGGACAATAATGTTGTAATAAAACATGTAGTTGGAATGAAATGTGTAGTTAACTATGCTCTATGAAAGCAAACCATGGAATACATATTAATGCATGTATATATATGCATGTTTTGCTTTCAAAGAGCATAGTTAACTGAAAAGGTTAACAACAACAACTATGTTGTGCTACATAGCTATTTGCAAACCGACTAACGTCAGAGGCTCCAATGGCTGGATTACGTCACTGAATAGTGGCAAACACTCCTCTCCAGTATATCGCAATGGCCATGGCTGTAGTGAAATTCTAACCCTGCCGACAATGCAACCGGAGCTAAAATTTTTACCCAATGTTTATCCTTTTTTCACGGTGCTTCAAACTCATAAATGCATTACATATGGAAGCTATGACTGCCAAAACCCAAACAACAATAATTCCTTTTGATGATCTTGTTATAATGTATCTTATCTGAAGTTATGGACTGCAAAACAAACTGCTATTTCAACATTGCTGAAACATTTGTTTAGCAAACTAAAATATTTAGGCACATTAGTAGCAATGGCACATTTTACAGTAATTTCAAATGTTGTATCAATTATTGTTATCAATTATTATCAATTATTTCAGGGATACCTTCATAAATTGTTAAATTATGGTATCTCCATTTTAGAACAGTTACATTTGTTAACAAACAAAACAGTTACAAAATTGCAACTTAAGGGGAAAAGAAAGGCAAAGACTTTAGTCTTTACAGTATTCTTGATGCCTTTTTCTTTATTTTGATTTGCACTATAAAATGTATCCAGTGGAGAATGCTTTCTCACTGGAGATCAAAGTCATTAAATGTATCATACATATGGACTTTTTTCACATATTGATGTGTTACACAAATTTTTAATAAAACCGAATCTTGATTTTTTGTGAGAATAATCTACATAAAATACCCCATAAATATGGTGGATAAATAATGTGCATTTTGTAACATGTTATGACAATTTACATTTATTTTAAATTTGAAACTGTACTTGTTTAAGTTCTGTTTTTTAAGTTACATAAACATGCATTTGAGTTAAAATGCTTGTAACACAAACTTAAGTTTATTCTGGTATTTCATTAAACATTTCCTATCATTATTAATAGAAATTTGAATGCCAAGTACTGAAATTATGAAATTTATATTTCAGACATATTTTGATACACTGTTGGTTAGAATTTTGATTATGTGATTATCTCCCTCCAAAACCATCATGAACTAATAAAGAAATACCTTAAACTTACCTACTCAGAAAATTCTCACTGTGAAAGTGGAAAAATTTCATTTTTAGTTGAAATGTTCTCTGAACAACTAAAATCAGACATGAGAAGAAGAGGCAAATAAATCATTAATGACAAAAAGTAAAAATACTGATGTTTAGGTTTATTACTGTTTTTAGGTTTTTAATTACTGTATTGAAATTTCACATTAAATTGTTCAAAAACTATTTCGAAATTGTTTCTTGAAAAGCAGTATCTTGATATGAATTATTTGATTTCTATATTAATGTTTTGTTTTGACGCTATTATAATGTGAAATTGTCTGAATTTCATATTTGGGTGTGTAAGTTACTCAATAAATCAAGTTTTAATATAATAATTATTTTGCCAATATCTCAGGGATGTTTGTATAGTTATTTCCAATCATTATTTCAAGCGATTACAGACTATAAAATAATAAACGTGAAGACTCACTGGCTCACAATACTGTAAATGTCCTATATTCTAATATTGTATAGTAATCCCTTTGCTGTGAATATTCTGCAAACGTATTCACTTCAATGGCTTGAATGTGAGAAGAATCACCCTTATATGGATTTCAAAGCTATTTTGCCCTCCTCCTGACAAATCTTTGACAGATGTCTTAAAGGGTGTGTGTGTCTGTGCATGCGCAAAGGTCTGCATATAACCTTTTAAAAGTTTATTTACTAAAACAGCATAGAAATATTTGTATTGTGTCCCGTGCATAGTTACCAGAATTTTCAAATGGGGTGGTTAAATTTTTAAAGGATTGGAATTTCAAGGATGTAGTCTTACCTGATGCTATGTCCCTTTACTGGCACTTTGAAAAGTGACAGAGAGAATTCTAGGGCTCAACTCCATCAAACCTGCATTGCAAAATTTAGAAATTACCTCTCAAATTAACTCAAAGACTGGTATTCGGTAGTAAATTAAAAACATACATATACTACCAGGAGATGCCTCTCACTGGTATGCTGTCACTTTTTTTAAATTGAAAGTGTGTTATTGGTTGACAGACATTTTATTCATTAGTGTAGTCATTTCTGGTGGGTGGAAGTGGGAAGCAGCCAGGGATTAAGAAGAAGGTTGTTTCTATATACTGGGGAGTTGGATCAGTTAAGGAAGTAGAGCTACCAAAGTAGGTCTTTAAGAGAGGTTCAGCTTTTTGTAGTTTTTTCCATGCTGTTTTGTGCTCCTGTTCTGCTGCTTCAGAATTGCTGTGAGATCGGGGAGGAAGCAAGAAAAATAAATTGCCTACTGCCTAATTGAGTTCGCCAAACCCTATCTAATGCAGATGGTCTTACAATAGCAAAATCAGCAGATAAGGAATGAGATAATAACCTTGTTTGTGTGGGTGTTGAAAGTGTTGAAAGATCTACTAGGTGTAGTCTCTGATCTGTACTAAAGCAGACAGGGTGAAGTGCAGCAAGGTTGTTAAACCTTCTGCAGAATGATGGTGGGATGGAGTTGAGGATCTGCAACGTCCATTGATTTTGTGCCATCTACTTGGCCATAATATGTCCCCCAAAAGCAGTTTAGCAGGACCCACTAGGTTAACAGTTATATTTAAAAAAGGCTTGCTGTATGCAATTACAAAGTTGTCTTGCAGTGACTTATCACTCTTTTCGTGATTTTGTTGATTTCTTGCCCATCTCAGTATGTAATAAAATTTATTTTCTGTTATGTGCTTTGTTTTTCTTTTATGTATGTGCTTTGTTTGTACTTGCTGAAGCACGCAGGGCGTAAAAATCACTTTTCTGTTGCATCACACATATCAGAGTTACAAACTGCCTCTGGAAACAACATTAGTACAAGAACTTTGTGTCAGGAGAATCACGAAATGTGACAGAATTCCTGAACAGGGGCATGTGTCGTATGCCACTACTTTTCAGGAGAGCTGTTATTAAGAAGAAAAACATGTTCTGGGACATTTTGTCTATTTTGCAGAAATGCCTTCTTGGAGATGTGAACTTTCATGTGAATTAATAAACCAGTATGTGATGTGTAAATACTATTAAAATTAAAAATTCAAACCCTTGTTTAACCAGCGGAAAATACAAGACTTTTGCTAGACATGATTGGCTGAGATAATTTAAGGAGCTGGACATGCTGAAATACTGAGTCCTGATTGGTCTGCCAAGTCACCGATTTCTGTTGTAACACTCGTACTTGTTTTATAGTATTGCTGCCCCGGGTTTTTCAAGAAGTGAACCACATCGCTGCCCTGAATTAAGCTGGTGTTGTCATGGCCCAGCAGCTGTACGCAAGCCTCACATCAACATGCGCAATGACATGCGTCTCTGTGGAGCAGTGTTCTCTGGAGTGATAAATCACACTTCAATAACTGGCAGTCTGGTGGACAAATACGGGTGTGGCGGCTGCCAGGAGAATGCTACCTACTGGAATGCATATTGCATCCTGTACTGTTTGGTGGAGGAGGGATAATTGTCTGGGTGTGTTTCAGTTTAGTCTAGACCCCATAGTTCCAGTGAAGGGTCATCTTAATGCTAAGACAATTGGGTGCAACCAACTTTGTGCCAACAGTTTGGGGAAGGCCCTTTCCTGTTACAAGCATGGCTCTGCCCCTGTGCCCAAAGTGGGGTCCATAAATAAATTGTTTGACGAGGTTGGTGTGGAGGAACTTCAGTGGCCTGCACAGAGCCCTGATCTCAACACCACTGAACAACTTTGGGATGGATTGAAACTGCAAATGTGAGCCAGGCCTTCTTGTTCTACATCAGTGCCTGATCTCAAGAATGCTCTTTTGGCTGAATGGGCAAAAATTCCCACAGAGACACTCCAAAATCTTATTAAAAGCCTTCCAGGAGTAGAGGTATCTGTGACCCCTCACTTACCATACCACCCCCCCCCCCGCCTCACTGCGACCTTGTTCCAATTCTCCCTTGTACTACTCTGACACTGCCTTGCTGTGCCTCATAATACAAGTTTTCAGTTGTTAAAGGAATGTGTCTACCTCAGGAACCTCACCGCTGCTATCCCTGCATTTCAGTTGCACATGCACCTTGTCCATTCAATTTGCCTCTTTGCCCATTTAGAATTGCCATTGTGCCTGCATTATTACAGTTGTTACACACGCATGTCTACCTCGGGACCTCATTTCGGCTATCTCTGCATCTCAGGTGCACATGCTACCTTAATACATCACTCCTTCATTTGCCTCATTTGCACATCTTGAATGCCATTTTGAAATTGTCATTTGTACCTGAACAACTATTATCCCAGCTGTAACATACACTATACCTAATACTTGTAAAATGTCTGCCCTCCTCTATTTGCCTTATTGCACATTTAGTATTGCTCATCTACACATTACACTGGTAATATACATATACTTAATACTTGTAAATACTTGTACATTTTCTGCCCTCCTCTATTTGCCTTATTGCACACTTAGTATTGCCATTTGTACTGCATTTGCCTTCATTGCAAATCTACACATTCCACTGGTAATATACATATACATAATACTTATATATATATATATATATATATATATATATATATATATATATATACACTTAATCACTTTTTTCACATCTATTTGCACTTCTGGTTAGATGCTAATTGCATTTCGTTGTACTGTCCTTGTACTGTTCAATGACAAAGTTGAATCTAATCTAATAGCAGCCAAAAGGGGGAGCCAACTCCATATGAATGCCCATGGTCTTGGAATGGGATGTCTAAAAAGCTCATATACACTGATGAGCCAAAACATTATGACCACCTGATTAATATGCATTTGGTCCTTCGCTTGCCGCCAAAACAGCACCAACCCACCAAGGCATGGACTGTACAAGACCCTTGAAGGTGTCTTGTGGTATCTGGTACCAAGACATTAACAGTAGATGCTTCAAGTCCTGTAAGTTGTGAGGTGGAGCTGCCGTGGATTGGACTTGTTGGTCCAGCACATCCCTCAAAAGCCCAATCGGTTTGAGGTCTGGGGAATATGGAGGCCAGGGCAACACCTTGGACTCTTCCACATGTTCCTTAAACCATTCCCGTATATTGGCCCTCATTCATGAAAAATCTATATGATCAAATGTGATATTACAATGATCATTTCATCGACAGAGCTTGTATATATCAATAATATCTTTGTATTATCCTTACGATCAAACCCATGTGTGGACAGAGACCCTGTAAACCAACCTCAAAAAATAATATAAAGCTTGATTCACAATAAGGCCATCATTATCACAGAAAACATCATCATCACAGCCTCAGTAACAACAACCACAATAATAATAATAAAAATATGAGACAAGGAATATAGCACATACAATAATAATTTCTCACATCCTCATTAATGTACGATTTATTCCTTTCAGTTTATGCTGGATTTTTATCTCTTGTTTTTGTTGTTCATGTGTTTATAAGGTTTGAATTGCCTTTGTGTATGTAATGCACTAGACAAATACACTTGTTTTGCCTTGCTTTTCCTAAGTCACTCATGCCTAAAGTATTGACATACTTGGAGATCATTGGTGGCTGGCATCTTGATTCGCTAACAGGTCTTAAATTGACTAGTGAGATTGTTCAGGACCATGTTGAATTCTAGCGGAGCACAAATAAGTTAATGTGATTTTGTGCCACCTAGAGGACATTTGAAAATACAGCAGTGTTTTTCCATTGATACAGGAAGTACACTGCTCAAAAAAACAGAAAAGGAACCAGGCAAGCCTTGTTCAGCCGGCCACGGTCTGCATTGTCAAACGGCCACGTTTGACTACTGCAGACCGGGAACACCCCACAAGGGCTGCAGTTTTGGAGATGCTCTGACCCAGAGTCGTCTAGCCATCACAGTTTGGCCCTTGTAAAAAGTCGCTTAGATACTTACGCTTGCCCATTTTTCCTACTTCTAACACATCAACTTTGAGGACATAATATTCACTTGCTGCCTAATATATCCCACCGACTGACAGGTGCCATGATAACGAGGTTATCAGTGTTATTCACTTCACCTGTCAGTGGTCATAATGTTAAGGCTGATCGGTGTAAGTCAATATTACTGTGGAATTTTGAAGTTATTGATCCTTCAAATTCCCTTTCAAAATGTTGAATTCTTCCTTATAGAACGACGCATGACCTCTGTGAAAATATGAAAGCTTGGGAGTTGGGCCAAAGATCTGCCCTCAAAGATTGAACCCCCCTTGATATTCTCTCTTGTTTTAGGTATTGCCATTAGATAGGGCCTCTAGATTACCTGTCTCCAGTGTTTCCTTAATTAAATGTGAAATTTTTCAGAATATAACAAAAATCACTGTTTGTATCATTGAAAACAGAGGAGTACAGTAATAGCCATGTGTTAAGCTATACCTTTTTTTAAATTGAAATTTCTATTCAAGAAGAGAGAGAAAGAGAGCGAGGTGTGTTTCTCAGAGTTAGGACTAAGATTCTGGGGTCAGGGCTCTGCAACAGTAAGGGTAAGTGTTATGGAAGTCTGACACTTAATATATAGAACTTAAACACACAGTGATATAAGTATATTATTACATAATTAGCTCCAATTATTAAAATTTTAATTATTTTTGCTGGACTGCGTAAGTCAAATCAAATCAAATCAAATTTATTTATAAAGCCCTTTTTACATCAGCAGTTGTCACAAAGTGCTTTTACAAAACGCCCGGCCTTAAAACCCCAAGGAGCAAACAACAGTAGTGTTGAATTTCAGTGGCTAGGAAAAACTCCCTAAGAAGGCCGAAATTTAGGAAGAAACCTAGAGAGGACCCAGGCTCAGAGGGGTGACCAGTCCTCTTC
>JACXGI010017071.1:0-15000 GCA_016801175.1 Esox masquinongy
AAATTTTATGGTTCAGGGCGCGGTTCCTACCATATATGAGTGAGATATATGTTGTTTAACACATCTTTCATGGCAGCTGCCGTCTTCGGGTTTCCCTGTTGTTATTCCAACCAATCGACTTCTAGCTTTAGCGTCTTTTCCCTTATTTGGCATTCTGCCCGTTTATTACCGAATTCCAAAGGGGTCTGTTCTTGCTCCCTGCTGTTCTAGTGAGATTAACATCCTGTCACCCCCTCCTCTAATGCAGTTACAGTATCTCTTAGTTCTACTTAGCCTCTAGCAGACTTGCATGTTATCTTAATGCTATCGCCCCACACTATATAAAGCTTGGTATAGTTTACTACGTATTTAACATTAGCTAGCCACAATATTAGCTAGTCTCGTCAGGCATGACGCCTTATAGAAATAAAAAGCTAACAAGAAATTGCAGAATGCACTGGCTGAATAACATTGTTCTTGCTGGCAAGCGAACGTTATTAGAAGTTGGTAGTAGCAGCAAAAATTGCGAACAATGCCTGCTGGTTAGATGTGCAGTAACTATAGCCATAGTCTGCTCTGTCTGTCTGTATAGTTAGCCACAATAATACAAATAGGACAATTTCTAACAACATTACTAATTGCCACATCAGCGTCGCAGCGTAATGCATTTTGTGCCATCCATCGTGGATAGGCAGCAGCACCAATGTTTACTCGTGTTTTCGAAAGGTGTCTAACTGTATCTGCCTCTCCTTTAGCAGATTTGTTTCTTTTGATATAAAACTTATTTTCTTTGGTACCGCTACATTATGAACTTCTTCCATTTTTTTTATAAAACTGGCTCGCTGCTTTATCCACAAATTGAGAGTAATCACTTCCTTATTTTTGTCAGCCTCAGCTCTTTGTTTGATACGTCAAACACATCACTTTTTGCACTGCAGGAAAATTTTTCCTGCCACTGCGCAAGCCAACCACTTTTTCCCTTAGCAGCAGTACATGGTATACAAAGCTTTTTCAGATGCGAGCCTGGGAGCATCTGATATGGTAGGAATTCATCCACGATCCAGATTAATAGAATAGAGATGTGTTAGTACAAAAATCTTACTTCAGCTTTAAAGCAAATTTAAGAAGTACAAAAGCTAATATATATTCACAAATCCCTTGCATGCAATAATAGCTGTGAGTCTGACCCACTGACATCACCAAACTACCGAGAGTCCTAATATGCTTTGCCAAGCCTTTACTGCAACCATTTTGAGCTGTTGCTTGTTTTGTGGAGTTTCTGTTTTCAGTCTCCTCTTCATCACGTCAAATGCTTGTTCAATCATCTTTAAGTGATTGACTTGGCTAGTCAAAAATGTTCCATTTTTGCCCCTTGATAAACACTGGTTTGCGCTGGCAGTTTGTTTTGGGTCATTGTGAAGCGATGCCCAATGAGTCTGTTGGCATTTGGTAGCCATGTTGCCTACCTCCACCACGCTTCAGAGATCAGGTGGTATGCTTTGGATCATCTGCAGTTCTGTTTTTTTCTCCACACTTTTGCCTTTCATCATTCTGATAAAGTTTGCCTTTGTCTCATCTGTCCATATAACTCTGTTTTGGCTGTGCTGTACTGTACTGGCTGATCTCTGTACCACACAAATTTTTATCTGACTTTTCTATTTTTGGTGATGATCAGAGGTTTGCATCTTGCAGTGTAGCCTTTGTAATTCTGCTGCCATAGTCTTCTGCGATCAGTAAATTGTGACACAGCTTTTTTTCTTGTGAATAATCAATGCAAAAGACAACACCTGATTAATTAGCTACCTGTGAGACAAATGTCACAATACATATGCTCACATAAAATGGGGGGATTACACTTGGTGTTGAAATGAACAGAAATGAAAGGTGACATTCTATTCTTTTGCCTCATTCATCTTTTAATTGTATTTTCATATGCCTTGAGTGTAGAGCAAAAAATAAGTGTAGACCCAAAATAATAAAACTTACTGTATGTTTGCCTATGGGCAAAAAGATAAAATCCATGACAGTAACGCAGATGTTCACTACTACACAAACAGCAAATACATTCATAAATCATTAATTCTGCATTTAGAACATGATCCAGTGGGAGCTCTAATACCTGTTACAAAGCGTTAAGCTGCAATAATTGTCACTTAGCAGGGTGTGAACCTACAGCAATCGTTCATGTCCCATATTTCACCTGAGGCTAATGGCCTGGTCAGATCAGACATCTGCCAGCTGGCTGAGAGCGAAAAATGGAGACATACAGAGACGGGTGTTGTTGGGGGGTTTGACTGAGAAGAGGATAAATGACGCCTTACTCAACTCTCTGCTCAACAATCTCTAGAGAGACTTTCCCAAGACACAGCAGTTTGATGAATATACAAGACTGCTGCCTGCCTGCTAAAATGCACATTAACCCAATAGGATCTAGTGGCACCTAGAGATTCAGAGTTTTGTCCCAAATGATTTCCTATAAATTGTGTCATCTGAGATCTAGACAGTATTGGAGCTAGTGCACTATATAGGAGTGTATATACAGTATATAAACACTGTCATCTGAAATCCTATTTTAATTGTTTTTTGGGATACCTCCAGAGGCCCTAAAAGATCTATTGTATCCCCATCTCCAAACATTTCCCCATCTAAACCACAATTTAAGCAGACTTGGGCAAGATAAGGCCCCCGGGCCGGATCCGGCCCATTGAGTCATTCTATCCGGCCCAGGATACATCCAAAACTTTAAAAATAATACAAAATAAAAATAAGCCATAAGGTGGGCGCGCAGATTAGTGACTGATGAATAGAAGGGCTAGTTTAATTTTGGTTTGTTGGGTGGCTGGTAAAAATAGAGTACAGTATATCTACGATATTAGCCGACCCATATAAAATGTGATTTAGTTATCTACTATCAACGCATCTTTTTGAGAACAATGATAGGCGCAAGATTTTTTCAGGTTTCAAGGTTTATTTGTCAAATGCACCGAACAATGCCAGGAAGAGTTGCACTTAACAACTCAGACAGGAATTGTTTAGAAGATTAGGCAAATATTTGTTAGATGTAACACGATGCTGCCTTCAAGATTAAACATTATATGGAATTTATCACGGATATTTGAAGAGAAGAGATGTGTTGGGATGCACTCTGCCAAAGGATGATTGCATTTGATGTAGCCAACTCAACTCCGTCCATAGGTAGGCCATGTGATTCTGCCTGCTTTGCATCTCAGACAATTGCGTTCATTGGTTAGCATTAGCTGCTGACGACTTCGAATTTAAGATAAGAGTGCAGGTGTATAGTCACAGTTGATTTCTTTCATTTACGTTTTGAAAATCCATCGCTGGTAGCCCTAATAATTACAGGTTACGTTCGCGCTAGTAAAACGTATTTGTGTGCGGGTGTTCACGATTGCAAACGCGTTTTCTAATGACACTTAATATGAAAGTAATCTAAACGTTACTCAAAGTTATCAGATCACGTTACTGAGTTTGAGTAATCAAAAAGTTACGTTACTGGCTACAAATGTGGACAGGTAACTTGTAACTGTAACGGTTTACATTCAAAAAAGAACCTACCCAACCCTGCATACTGTCTGTTTTAAATACTTTTAAGTTGAAACAAGTTATTTGCGTTGCTATGATACGTAGCTATGGACCAGCACCACAATCCACGTGCGTAAATTATCATTTGTTCATACTACGCGTAATTGATGGCTAGCGATATCTGAAAATGAGCCTGTCTAAGAAAAGGTGACAACGAAAGCAGGGTATTTAAAAAGAATGAACAGAAAAATATTTATTTTCAGATGTCGCAGGTAACCAACTTGCTTAATATGTAAAGCTAACGTTGCAGTTTTTAAACAGTACAAATTGCAGATGCACTTATAGAGCAAGCATGCGGACAAATACAAAAAAACTGTCACCCAATGTTAAAATTCAACAAGTCCAAGCACAGATGCAGCCTCACTGATGAACATCTTGCAGGAGGACCGCACACTGCTTCAACAGAAATGACTCCTGACTTCACCTCACTTGTCAAAGCCCATACGAGGCTCTCCTGTTCATATTGAGTGAGTCAGTGGCGTCGTTAGAACCTGGGCGTCCGGGGCTATCCAAGCTAACAATTTTCCGTTGTCACAATGTTGTTACGACGTTGTCTGGCGACCGAAATTAGGTAGCAGCAACGTTGTCAGCTACGTCGTCGTAGCAACGTGGTATTTCTAAGGTTGGAGGTTGGTAATCGCGAATCTCAGGCATCCTATCCAATTGACCATTTATTGCCCTTTTCCTCTTATTTTTTTTAATATTCATACGTACAGCTAGAATATGTACAGCTAAGTTCATTTCTGTCCAGTCAACATCTTGTCAGTTTTCTCCAACCTTGTGTTTACCTGCTCCAACTGTTCCATGAAATCTTAAATGTGCACAACACATTTCAGCAGGGTTCTACACCGTTTAGTTTTACAGTGAGGTATTATGTATAAATATTATACATTTATTTTATCAACGCCTTCCCAGATATAATAATGGCAATGCTGTTAGATCATCACTCCAGACATTTCCTCCTAGCAAATTACATGACATATCCTGTAATATACAAGAGCCCCATATGTAGCAAAAAATATATACATTTACAAACAAACCAGAACATTTATGTAATTTAAAAAATATTTTATTTATCACCCACCTCACACTCCCAAGTTGGTCACACTCCCAAGCCCATACAGAAATTAAAATCAGAACTGTGTGGGACTTCATAACCATCAGGAAGGATAAAGTAGCAAATCTCATCTAGTTAACTCCAATGAAACTGTAGGTCTTCAATGGCAATAGCCATGATAAACAGTATTTTTTTCCGCTAGTAGAGTTCTATCCTTCTCAAATCATTGACATTTTTGTTCCAGCTATCAACTGATCAAATTTAGAAATATTATCAAACTGGCCATTTTACAAATAATTAAAACATAAGAACACAAGCCAATATGAATGCTTTACTCTTCATTGGGTTCTTTTCTTTTTAAATGGTGAACAATTGTGAAATCATGAAGATAAGAAAAAATTAACAATAAATTGAAACAAACAATTAATATTATCCAACTGACAAAATACAATCACACAAGCAAAGACGGACACTTTAGTCTTCCTTGTTGTCAGAAATGAGTTTGAGTGGTCTTCAATTCTATCTTCACCTTCCTCTGCCGTTGGACCCGTTGGGGCACCTGGACATGGACAATGAAAACCAGTTTAAAAACAGTATAAAACAGTGTCCACCATTTGATTCAATATGTTCATAATTTATTTATATCACTTTTACAATTTTGTCAAATATCTTGTTGAATCATTACTTGTGGAACTCACAGTAAAAATCTTTACATTTGAGTACTTGCGAGGTAATTCGATGTTCATCTATGTTTGAAAAAAGTTACCAACCAAGCTAGTTAGTAGTTGACTTACTGTACTGTACTGTGTCTTGCTAACGTTTGAGCTAACGTTAGTTGGCTTGCTAGAGAGTACTGTAATTTGATGGGAACTACCAAAGTGATTTTAGCTATATGACAGTTAGTTATCTGCTTTGTAAGAAGTTAAATACGCTTACCTGAGATTCCTTGTCCAGAAATGATGACGGTGCTCCAGAAATGATGTCGGCTTAACGAACTAAACTGATGTTTGTTTAACATAGTCGTACAGTACCGTTTGCTAGCTGCAGTAGCTAGTTAGCCAGGTATACCTTAAAAGAAAACTTGCGCTACCTGCAGTAGTTAGCTAGGTATTTTACAGTACTATAATGTAGGCTACACGACTAAATTAGAAAATAACTAAATTGGAAAATTGCTAGATTAGAAAAGGAAAGTATTATTAACATCAATGATTATAACATTTCTACATAGCAATAACTACTAATGTAGGCTAACCACAGTAGCAGAAGAGTACTGGTGAAAACTCACAGACATGACAAAATCAGAACATTAATCAGAATTATCTTAAACTGGAGTAAAATAAACGTGCTATAGCCACCAGTTATGTCTGCTGAGATACTGTAAACTTCAGACGACTATTTAGGAGTACCAACTATAACGAACAAGAAATGGCGGGACGCTCGAGCTGTGGCACATCTGCGCGTGCACAGTTTACAATTTGTGTACGTATTCCGTCTGTGTTGTGGGAGATTATATTGAACTATTTGAATTGGTCTGAATTGTGGTGATTGGGGAATTCTTGTGACTCTAAAGATCTTCAGGTGAACTTTGAAATATTTGGAATACAGGGTTTCCGATGTGGTGGCAGTAATGACATTGTAAGCAAAGTACGTTGTAGCTACGAAAATAGGAGTTAATATTTCCTGGTTGTAGTTTTGTAAGATCATTACCAAACTGGTACGAAAGTTGTTACATTGTCGGTACATCCTGTAATTACGTTTCTGCTACACCCTGAGCAGGTAAGGAAGATTACCAATTATGTGGTCATTAATTTCCTTCAGATAACGTTGGAGTTACGTAGGATCGTTACCAAACCGGTACGTAAGTAGTTACCTTGTCAGTATGTCGTGTAATTACGCCCCTGCGACGTGCTGAGGAGGTAAGGAAGATTACCAATTATGTGGTCATGCAATTACATTCGGATAACGTTGCCACAACGTTTTGAGAAGGTAATGTCATGACATTACCAATCCATAACTTCACGGTTGGTCGTGGTTACGTAACGTGTTAGCTGGGATAGCCCCGGATCTTTTATGAATAGCCCCGGATCTCAAATGGAACAAAAATAATAATAATAAAAAAATTGCTCCTGATCTATTCATCTATAATTCCAATCGCGCATTATGACAATGTAGACGTCTAGGCCGCTAGCGTGTACATCGAAATTTTCCGCATGTCCATTCAAAACCTTGTACTTTCTGCCCCGGGCGGGGCGGGACGGTTAGGCTAAGCCCCGAATGTATTGTGATCCTAGCAACGCCTCTGGAGTGAGTGGCCCTAAAAGTTGATTTCTTAGGTCTGGGCTGCTGGAATAGCTGTCGTTAAAAGCATGTAGTACAAAAAATATACTGTATGAAGTTAGATAACGGCAATTATATCAACATTTGCATTGAGTGAAACTCTTCAAAAGGGATTTCATAGACTTATGGCTGCCCTAATAACTGTTGTTAACAATATACCTCATGTAATATAGCCTACTCAATTAAGTTGAAAGGTAAATTTTTAGGCAAACATGTGTTGCAACTTTTCTGTTGAGTAGGCTAATTAACTTGAAAATGGATTTCTTAGAGTATAATACAAAAACATTGTTAAAGTAAGTTAGATAATGAAAATGGTTTTGCATGGAAAAGAAATATGCATAAATATAATATGCAAGTTAACAGAGTTAGCTATGCTGTGTGTCTTTTATGCATGTTGGTTAAAAAAGTAATCTGGCCCGCAATGCTCTCTGGCATTTTCAATGTGGCCCCCCAGTGATAAATATTGCCCACCCCTGAATTAAGGAAATAAAAGGGCATATACAGCACGTTTTGATGTTAAGATATTATTCTCACAGTGGTGAGGGACGTGTTGATGTGATCTTTACCTGATATACCAGACATGTCTCCTGCACAGATGATGAGCGAGGCAGCATGTTTTTTTTACTTCCTTTTGAAGGGACCTATGTTTTTCTGTTTTTTTTTTGTTATAAAAAACCATTCTTACATTTGCAGTTGTCTCATGCTTACACAGATACCCAGCCTAAATCCCTAAATTATAAACACTAAGATGTTGAAGCACAGTGGCTAGAAAACATTCCCTTGTATACACATCAGAAACTCTGATCCTGCAGAGGTATGCAGGATCTTATTAGTTATAACTGACCTGGAATACCACTTGCTGAATGAATTCACTCACTATCAATTAGTTTGGCTGTATTGATTACTACCTGTCCCCCTTGTAAATTTTCTTTCTTTGTACATATTTGGACACATGGATAGTTGAGCTAAATTCCCACCAGATCCATTGAAAAACGTAACCCAATTTAACAAATCAAAAAAAAAATGACTACAATTAACCATTTATGCAATTAAAATTCCTGGAAATGTATATTCGCCATCTCAGAAAATGGCTAACATGTTGAATGAGGTGCACCAAAATAGGTGCAAATTATTAGAACCATTAGAGGACAAACTTGGGAGTTTCCAGTCTTCCAAACAGATTAGAGACTTGATCTGGTTTGGTCTTAGTCATATGGGTTGTAAGGTAACACATCATGCAAAGATAAAAACCAAGGCCCTCAAATGAAAGACTATTGATGCCCTTTAGTCTGGTACTCTTTTCAAACGTACAATGCCACTTCAGTAACATGTCGATAGTGGCAAATTGTAACTTTTCAGACAATTAAAAAGAGTTTTGTAGTAGATGCTGCTATACCATTTCAGACATTTTCAGACATTTTCAGACATTTTCAGACAGAATTCTGATCTGGCATAGAATGTTAGTATTGTTTCACTGTCAACGATGAATGTTGCAGATTAATGCTCTATCCTGTCATGTCTTTATTCTGTTTTTTTATGGTAGGGTAGCAAGATACAGTTGTGCTCATAAGTTTGAATACCCTGGCAGAAATTGTGAAATTTTGGCATTGATTTTGAAAATATGACTGACCATGCAAAAAAAGGTGACACACACAGGAAATGGCAATTAAAAGTGAATTTTCCACACCTGTGGCTTTTTTAAATTGCAGTGTCTGTATAAATAGTCAATGAGTTTGTTAGCTCTCATGTGGATGCACTGAGCAGGCTAGATACTGAGCCATGGGGAGCAGAAAAGAACTGTCAAAAGACCTGCGTAACAAGGTAATGGAGCTTTATAAAGATGGAAAAGAATAAAAAAAGATATCCAAAGTCATGCAAATGCCAGTCAGTACTGTTCAATCACTTATTAAGAAGTGGAAAATTCGGGGATCTCATGATACCAAGCCAAGGTCAGGTAGACCAAGAAAGATTTCAGTTAAAACTGCCAGAAGAATTGTTGGGGATACAAAGAAAAAGCCACAGGTAACCTCAGGAGAAATACAGGCTGCTCTGGAAAAAGACGGTGTGGTTGTTTCAAGGAGCACGATACAACGATACTTGAACAAAAATGAGCTGCATGGTCGATTTGTCAGAAAGATGCCTTTATTGCGCCAATGCCACAAAAAAACCTGCTTACAATATGCCCGACAACACCTTGACATGCCATATAGCTTCTGGCACACTGTAATTTGAAGTGATGAGACCAAAATAGAGCTTTATGGTTTGGAGAGGGGTCAACAAGGCCTATAGTGAACAGAATACCATCCCCCACTGTGAAGCATGGTGGTGGCTCACTGATGTTTTGGGGGTGTGTGAGCTCTAAAGGTAGGGGGAATCTTGTGAAAATTGATGGCAAGATGAATGCAGCATGTTATTAGAAAATACTGGCAGACAATTTGCATTCTTCTGCACGAAAGCTGCGCATGGGATGCTCTTGGACTTTCCAGCACGACAATAACCCTAAGCACAAGGCCAAGTTGACCCTCCAGTGGTTACCGCAGAAAAAGGTGAAGGTTCTGTAGTGGCCATCAGTCTCCTGACCTTAATATCATCGAGCCACTCTGGGGAGATCTCAATCGTGCAATACACAGTATTAAAAACTAAGGGTATGCAGACTTTTGAACAGGGGTCAGTTCATTTCTTTCTTTGTTGCCATGTTTTGTTTTATGATTGTTCCATTCTGTTATGGCCTACAGTTGAATGTGAATCCCATAAGAAATAAAAGACGTGTTTTGCCTGCTCACTCATGTTTTCTTTACAAATGGTACATATATTACCAATTCTCCAAGGGTATGCAAACTTTTGAGCACAACTATACATTTTGTTTCTACTATGTATTGTGTTAAGTTATGATCAGCCATATTGACCATAATCAAATATTTTTAATAAAAAATATTTTAAATAATTTTTGAAGCATGAAACCTCTGCTGGGCTTAATTAGTGTAATGAACACGTAAATGGAAAATTACTAATTTAAAATTTTTGCAATCCCCCCTGCATGTTAACATTACACACATGTTGGAGGTTACTAAGGGTAAAATTATCAAATTTAGATCGAAAACGAGTTGTTTTTATTTCAAATATGAGACACAGTGTGATTACCTAATCCCTCCCTCCCAACCACACACACACACACACACACACACACACACACATATAGACAGGCGGGCAGACAGACAGACAGGCAGACAGACAGACAGACAGGCAGACAGAGAGAGACACATACACAAACAGAATTTGTTCCTGGACCCTAACTACACGTCTTCATGCATTGTCTGACACTTGTGACACCCCACATCGAGAGAAGAGTGCACCTGTCAAACACCCCAATCGCTGTAGCTGTGGTGAGGAGGATCCAGGAGGGAGACACGCCCACCCCACCAGTGTCCCAGGTAAGTGTGTGTGTGTGTGTGTGTGTGAGTCAGGGGATCGGGATGCATAAAAAGACAAACCTCTATACTGTTTGAACTAATAAAGTCATCTTCATCTTGTAGTTGCTGCTCGGGGAATAAAGGGGAAGAGGTGCCAAGTCTGCAAGGCCAAAGATGACAGCAAGACTAGCACCACATGCTTCAAGTGCAAAAAATTAATTTGCTCAAAACTTGTAGTGGCATCCTGCCATGCATGAGCTTCATAGACACAATCCCCCCCACACACACACTTTTCTTTACTTCTTTTTCAGTTGTAAACATTGTTAAAAACTAAAATGTAGTAAAATAATGCTTAGGACTCATTTTGTGTGATTTGAATTGAAAGGGTCAATTTGACCCGGAACAGAAGAGATGTTTGGTTCATGTTAATCAACATGCATGTCAACATTTTAGAAAAGTGTAAATAAAATTAGAATAAATAAAACAAATGTGTTGAATGTCTAGCTTTTGCCAATGTACAGAAATACGGTTTTAACTTTATTTTAATAAAAAACTGTTTTACATTTATTTTAATGAAAAACTAACAAATTATCATAAGTAAACCATGATCTGTAAGTGGTGAAAAATTTGATTACAATAAATATTGATTCAATTGATATAAATTTTGCTAAAGATAATGTTTATGGAGAAAAATATTTTGATGGTTAAACACGTACATTATTGCTGTTTCTTACAGTTGAACATAAAAGCAGTCTGCACACAAGGAGAATATGGAGAGGCTGTGCTGTTGCAGCTCGAGATTATTTGATTGACAGTTCTGGTTGCTTTTTGATGAAAGTTAGTCCCAATTCAGACCCGGCATTTCTTTACAGACTATGAAAATGCCTATAGAGTGGCGGTCCGAAATCATCTCCAGAGAAGGTTTTGTGCTGGCATTTGAAAAGCAATAGTCTACCCTTACAAATTTACAACTATGCCACAACCAAAGCACTTGCGAGGCAGCACAGTCCGTATGTCTGAAAAAGGTATAGGTGGGGTTACATAGCCATTTCCAAGAAATTTGACGAACATCATTCCACTGTCCGACAGAACATATACAAATTGAGAAAAGAAATCTGGAGCTGACCGAAACATGTTCCTGGAAGTCTCTAAGAACCCCAGGGTAACATTGAGAGATCTACAGGCCTATCTTACAATAATCAACTGTCAAAAAGAGACTGCAGAAACATGGCCTACTTGGGAGGTCAGGATGGAAAAGCCTCTACTCTCAACAAAGTATATCAACACACAACTGACGTTTGCCAGACAACATTTACTATGGAGAGATGAGTCAAAGATGGAGTTGTTTGGCTTTACCGCCAGACACCATTTTTTGTAAAAACAAACCACTGCTTTTAAAAAGAAGAACCTCATGCCAACGAAAAAGCATGGCAGCAATGGCATTATGGTTTCGGGCTGCTTTACTGCCTCAGGGCCTGGTCAACATGCCATCACTGAGTAAACCATAAATTACATACTGGAACAGAGAATTCTTGAGGGGAATGTGAGGCCATCCGTCAAAAAGCTGACTCTGAAACAAACATGGATCTTCCAACAGGACAATGGTCCAAAACACACAAGCAAAGCTACAAAAGAATGGCTCAAAAATAAGAAATGGAGGGTAATGGAATAGCTGAGTCATAGTCCAGATCTCAATACTTTTGAAATGCTGTTGGATGTTTGATGAATAAATGATTGTAAAGTATAATCTTTCAGAGTAATTTATAAATCAGGTTACCTTTATCTGTTTAGTGTTGAAGTGAAGATTGTCCAAATATGTAAAAAAAGATAACTTACCAGGGGGTGTGCTTGCTTTTCATATAACTGTATTATGTGAGCAGGAAGAAAAAACAATGAATATTGCATCTTTAGAACAGATAATTCATTGCATGCGACAAGGATGAATGTAATTTATAGAACTTCAAAAATTATTGATGAAAGCATTTTTTGTCGAATCAGAACACAGGCAGCCTGCTTTCGTTCAACAAGCTCGAACTCAAGAACGAATTGTTTGGCGTCCTGCTGCCGTTCACAAACAATATGGTTGTTATCCCCAGCAGCAGTCAGGTAAATGGATTCCACCCAGAGTTGTTCGTAATTAAGACTTGGCCCATAGATCTTGTTTCAAAGGGATCAAGAAATGTTATTATTTGTATGCCTTGCAATCAAATATTGTTTTATAAGTCTCACAAATGACAGCTCCACTGAACTCAGTTTGATGAACAAGAGGCTTATAGAGACATGATTCTTTATAGCTTCAACTACAACTACAGAGTTGTTTTTGGATTAATATAATAAAACTAACTGTATATTTTATTAATATACATTGTTGACCTAATAACAATAACTTATGCAACCATGTTATTGTAAGGTTTTTTTTTTTTCATTTTTCCCCCTCGAAGATTACAGTTTGTTTTTCAATTGAAATGTTCACATTATAGGTCACATTAAGAGTGGAGAAAGTTCTGACATGATTTATCTTTGTCTCATTCTTTTACATCACAAAAGCCTGGCATTTTAACAGGGGTGTGTAGACTTTTTATATCCACTGTATATACATCGTATAGTGGAACGCCATCTGATACCCTGCCAATACCGGATCTGCATTGTGTTGTTTGTGCATTGTGGGATTGTTGACGTGCTGTACGCTGCTTGCTGTTACCTACCTGCCAAACTTTTTCGAATTTACTCTTTGTAAACTAATGTGTTAAATTCTACTTTAAGAGTTTACCAACGCAATATTTTTATCTGTTGACTTTTTACCCAACTTTTCTACACCGGGACTCTATTTGGACATAATTAACAGAACTACTCACCGCTGAACACCCGAAGCTAAGTACCATTACTATGCCTTATCACTGTAATTGTTGTAGCTACAACACGGAGGAGAACTATCGTCTTCAGGTAAAGATAGCAGAGTTAGAGGCTCCGCTTCAGACGCAAATGTCAGGCAATTATTATTTTAGTGTAGAAATGGAAAAAACTGTCTGTGCCACCAGGAAGAAACAACAGTGTTGTTAGCCCCCCGGCACAGCTCCTGCAGCCGGGCAAGAACTTTCTCTTGGTCACTGGGAAGAAATGCCGTCGACCAGTTAAACCTGTGTCGCTGCTAGAGCCGACTGAGATTTTCAACAGGTTTTCCCCACTGGAGTCGGAGTCAAGGCCCGAGCCGTCTTCGGAGGGGAATGATCGGCAGGCATTTTCTACCGGTGGCCCGGAAAAACTGAAAACTTTAGTCATCGGCGATTCCATTACCTGCAGTATTAGACTAAAGAATCAGCCGGCGATTGTACACTGTTTACCGGGGGGCAGAGCCACCGACGTAGCCGCAAATCTGGGGTTGGTGCTAGCGAAGTCTAAAACTAGCAAGTATAGAGAGTACAAAGATATTGTTATTCACGTTGGCACCAACGACGTTAGGATGAAACAGTCTGAGGTTACGAAGCAGAACATAGCATCAGCGTGTAAACTAGCTAGAAAGATGTGTCGGCATCGAGTAATTGTCTCTGGCCCCCTCCCAGCTAGGGGTAGTGACAAGCTCTACAGCAGACTTGCGCAACTCAATCGCTGGCTGAAAATGGAGTTCTGCCCGTCGCAGGAGGTAGAGTTTGTAGATAACTGGTCCCAAAAAGCTCTCTTTTTGGGACTCTCACAGAAATCTTTTTGGGACTCTCAAATATGGAAACCCATATTGGGCTACGTGGACATGTTCTAGCCTGGTTTAAATCTTATTTATCTGAAAGATATCAGTTCGTATGTGTGGATGGCATACCCTCTGACAAATCAAAGGTATGTTTTGGTGTTCCTCAAGGCTCGGTTCTGGGCCCATTATTGTTCTCACTATATATGCTGCCTATGGGTGATGTAATCCGGAATCATAATGTCAATTTTCACTGTTATGTTGATGACACACAGTTATATATTTCAATGAAGCATGGAGAAGCCCCAAAATTAGCTACTTTGGAAGCATGCGTTTCAGATATTAGGAAGTGGATGATAGAGAACTTCTTGCTTTTAAACTCAAGAAAAACAAAAATGCTTGTTTTAGAACCCAAGAAACAAAGAGCTTTGTTGGCAGATCTCACTGTGAACCTTGACAGCTGCATGGTTGTATCCCAAAAAACTGTAAGAAACCTCAACGTTACCCTTGACCCTGACCTCTCCTTTGTTGAACATATAAAATATGTCTCAAGAGTTGCTTATTTTCATCTTCGAAACATTGGAAAAACTGATGCAGAAAAACTAATCTATGCTTTTGTTACTTCTAGATTAGATTACTGCAATGCTCTTCTTTCCGGTTACCCTGACAAATCAATAAATAAACTTCAATTAGTGCTGCACACGGCTGCTAGAATCCTAAGTGGAACAAAAAAATATGAACACATTACTCCAGTACTAGCCTCTTTACACTGGCTGCCTGTTAGGGTTAGGGCTGATTTTAAGGTTTTATTGTTAACCTATAAATCAATACATGGACTTGCTCCTACTTACCTCGCTGAAATGATCCAGCCATACATACCTACACGTAACCTTAGATCGCAAGATGCAGGCCTTTTAATTGTACCTAGAATTTCT
>JACXGI010017072.1:0-15055 GCA_016801175.1 Esox masquinongy
GTTCACATCTTTCTCTCTGTCTGTCAAAACAGTGCATTATTTGTAGGACTGGTTGTGTTCTCTGACGAGCACTAACACTAGCTTTCAATTTTGTTCATTTCAGGGTTGTGTATTACTTTACTGTTTCCTTAAGGTCAGTTACTATCATCTCTGCTCACATTAGCAGCCAGACCATTAGCCAGAGACACCCATGTAATGTTAGTTTTGCTCTCCCCGCATCGATTTAGCTGGGCTAGATGCAGGTGGTTAGCTAGTGGCGACAGGCTAGGTAGTTGGCAGCTGCCGGATTTTAGAGCTGAGAAACTTATTTAAGTAGTTAATTTCTTCAAATTAGATGAGGCATTCTTTACTGCAGAACTATCTGTCGCGTGGTAGAGCTTAATTCTGTCTGACTCCTTCATTGTGTACACATGGAAGTTTTATCTACTTTGACTTGTGCGAGAGCCAAATCTGCTCAGTGACAGCAGTGTACGGGATTGGTTGAGTCAGTGGAGAGGGTGGAGCTTGCATTTCAAATGGTCTGATTTATCTGAGAGAAAATTTAAACTGGACTACTGTCTAACCAGAACGTTAGCCTAACATTTCCCTGTACACCATTTTAAACGTAAACAACCTACTATAAAGCCTTGTGAAAATATTCAGACACCCTTTTTACACATTTTGTTGTACAACCCCGTTTCCAAAAACGTTTAGTAAAATGAAAAGAAAAACAGAATGCAATCATGTGCAAATCATTTAAACCCTATATTCAATAGGAAATAGTACTAAGACAACACATTAAATGTTGAAACTGAGACATTTTATTGTGTCTTGGAAAATAGATGCTCACTTTGAATTTGATGCCAGCAACATGTTTAAAAAAAACTGGGGCAGAGCCACCAAAAGACTGGAAAAGTTGTGTAATGCTTAAAAACTAAACCAGGTACAATATCACACAACTAATTAGGTCAGTTGGCAACAGGTCAGTAACTTGATTGGGTATTAAAAGATCATCTCAGAGAGGATGGGCCTGTCAGAAGTGAAGTTGGGGAGGGGTTCACCACTCTGAATCATGGATGCTGCATCCTCTGGCCTAAAGACGAGAGGGACCATCCGGCTTGTTATCAGCGCACAGTTCAAAAGCCAGCATCCGTGATGGTATGGGGGTGCATTAATGCACATGGCAGGGGTGACTTCCACTTCTGTGAAGGCACCATAAATGCTGAACAATATGTACAGCTTTTGGAGCAACATATGCTGCCATCCAGACAATGTATTTTTCAGGGAAGGCCTTGCTTATTTCAGCAAGACAATGCCAAACCACCTTAAGCACGTATCACAGCAGCGTGGCTCTGTAGTAAAATAGTCTGGGTTCTAAACTGGCCTGCCTGCAGTCCAGTCCTGTCCCCTATTGAAAACATTTGGTGAATTATGAAATGACAAATACAGCTTAGGAACTGTTGAGCTGCTCCAATCCTATATCAAGCAAGAATATTGCAACAGTCCACTTTCAAAACTGTAGCAATTTGTCTCCTCAGTTCCCAAACGCTTACAGAGTATTGTTAAAAGAAGAGGTGATGCAACACGGTAATAAACATGCCCCTGTCCCAACTTTTTTGAATTAATTAGCTGATTAGAACTCTTCTCAGGTCGACATTTCTGTATTGTAAATTTTTTATTTAATTATTTTGAGATACTGGATTTTTGATTTCCATGAGCTATAAGCCGTAATCATCAAGACTGATCATCAAGACTGATCAAGGCTTGAAATGTTTCACTTTGTGTAATGAGTTTAGAATATATGAAGGTGTCACTTTTTGATTTGAATTATGAAAAAAAAACTTTCCACGGTATTCTAATTTGTTGAGATGCACCTGTGTGTGTGTGTATATATATATATATATATAGTACCAGTCAAAGGAGGAGAATACCAAGAGTGGGCAAAGCTGTCATAAAGGCAAAGGGTGGCTACTTAGAAGAATCTACAGTGTGAAATGTATTTTGACTTGTTTAACACTTTTTGGGTTGCTACATAATTCCATATGTGTTATCTCATAGTTTTGATGTCTTTAATAGTATTCTATTGTGGGAAAGAGTAAAAATAAAGAAATGCCCTTGAATGAGTGTCCAAACTGGAACTTTTTATATACTGATGTAAATTATGTAAATGTACTGCCGCTTGCTGCTTTTTTAGTTAGGGGCTGTGTTAGCACACACACACTCACACACATTCTCTCACACACGCTCACACACACACACACACTCTCATACAAACACACACGGGGCTTGTGAAGGTACTGTGCCATGTTGTGCCATATCGTACGCTGCCATGATGTCGATAACAGTGGTGAGTCCCTGTGGGATGTCTCATTTGTCATCCATGCTGTTCTTCCATTCCTCCTTCCCTCCTACCCTTCCTCTCCACCTCCCTCTCACCCTGCCTCTCTCCCTCCTACCTTTTGTCTCCACCTCCATCTCTGTCCCTCGTATCCTCCCTATCCACCTCCCTCTGTTCCTCCAATCCTCCCACCTCTCCCCTGTCTGTCCCACCAACATTCCTCTCCACCGTCCTCCCTGTCCCTCCAGCCCTCCCTCTCCAACTCCTTCACTGGCCCTCCAGTCCTCACTCTCTTCCCCCACCGCTCTCCTCCCTGCGCTGCTCTGCTCTCAATTCTCTGCTCTGGTGGTGTGAAGTCGCTGCGGTTTGACAGAAATAAATAGTCTGGTGCTCCTGAAGGTGACGGCTATGTGATATTAGATTAAATTCAATGTCTGGTCGGTCTGGTGTATAAAAGGGTTTAAACGCTGGATGACAGGTGTGTTTCTCTGTATCTTCCTGACAAACCATTCTTAGAAATCATCAAAGAATAACAATAACAAATAAACACAAAGATGAAATAGAAGAGAAGGGAAAAAAATTATATAGAGAGAGATAGGACAAGGAATAGAGAGACATGGAAGGGAAAAGGGAGGGATGAAAAGAGAAAAAGAGAGAGGGGGAGCTTTAAAGTTGTTTTGTCTGAAATACCATTCATGGGAATCATGAGAATGAGAGAAGTGGAAAGCAAGCAAGAGAGGGAACAGAGAAGAGGGGGGGGACAGAAGGGGAGAAAGCAAACGAAAAGAGTGGTGGTGGAGTTATGAAGTTGTGTTGCCCTTTTCAAAGTTATTTCAAACTGCCTCCAGCTCCCATCAGTATTCTGTTGGTGGCTCACAGGTCTTTGTTCCAAGCAGAAATACTCAACTGTTAAATGTTGCACTACCACACTACATATACTGTAAAACCAAATACCACACTACATCTGCTGTAAAACCAAACCACACTAAATCTACTGTAAAACCACACAACATGTACTGTAAAACCACATTACACCTACTGTAAAACCACACTACCTCTATATCAGAATCACACTACATCTACTTTAAATCTACACTGCATATACTGTAGTGTAGTATAAAACCACACTACATTGAATAACCACGCTACATCTACAGTACTGTAAAACCAAACTACACTAAATCTACTGTAAAACCCAAAACCTCACTACATCTACTGTAAAACCAAAAACAGCACTACATCTTCTCTAAAACCAAACACCAAAAATGGGCACTGCCTCCCAAACAGCACCGTGTTCCCCCTGTAGTGGACTACTTTTTACCAGAGTCCATAGGGTGACTGAAGTCATGGCCACAGTAAGAGGACAGAGCCTGTGATTTAGGCAGAGATCTGGTAGACAGGTAGTTAGGTAGAAAGGCATACAGACTGGTAGGTAGACAGACAGACAGGTGGGTTGATAGACAGGCAGACAGACAAGAAGGTAGATAATAGATTTTGGGAAATGTCCACCTTCAGCTTCCAACTTTTTTGACAGTTAATTTTGAACTCCAATACTACAACCCCGCTTGCAAATAATGTATCCCCAAAGACAACATATCAAATGTTGAATCTGAGAAATGTTATCGTTTTTGGAAAAATACGTGCCCATTTTGAATTTGATACCAGCAACACGTTTCAAAAAAGCTGGGACAGGGGCATCTTTACCACTGTGTTGCATTACCTCTTCTTTTAATAATACTCTGTAAAGCGTTTGGGAACTGAGGAGACAAATTGCTGTGGTTTGAAAGTGTAATGTTTTCCCATTCTTGCTTGATATAGGATTTCAGCTGCTCAACAGTTCGGGGTCTCCTTTGTATTTTTTTTAATTTCATAATACGCCAAATGTTTTCAATAGGTGAGTTTTGCACCCGGACCCTTTTACTACGGTGCCATGCTGTTGTGATACGTGCAGAATGTGGTTTGGCATTATCTTGCTGAAATAAGCAAGGCCTTCCTTGAAAAAGACATTGTCTGGATGGCAGCATATGTTGCTCCAAAACATGTATATATTGTTTAGCATTAATGGTGCCTTCACAGGTGTGTATGTCACCCATGCCATGTGCACTAATACACCCCCATACCATCACGGATGCTGGTTTTTGAACTGTGCGCTGATAAGAAGCCGAATGGTCCCGCTGCTCTTTAGCCTGGAGGATGCGCCGTCCATGATTCCCAAAAATACTTAAAAATTTTGATTTGTTAGACCACAGGACAGTTTTCCACTTCGCCTCAGCCCATCTTAAATGAGCTTGGGCCCAGAGAATGCGGTGGCATTTCTGTATCTTGTTTATATATGGTTTCTTCTTTGCATGGTAGAGTTTTAGCTTGCATTATGGATGCTGCGATGTACTGTGTTCACAGACACTGGTTTTCGGGAGTGTTTTATTGCCCATGCAGTGATTTCCACTACAGAATCGTGTCTGTTCTTAATGCAGTGCCGTCTGAGGGCCTGAAGATCACGGCCATCCAGTATTGGTTGTCGGTCTTCTCCCTTGCGTACAGAGATTTCTCTGAATCTTTTAATGATATTGTGTACCGTAGATGATGAGATCCCCAAACTCCTTGCAATTTTACATTGAGAAACGTTGTTCTTAAATAGTTGCCTGTCTTTCATGGAGTGGTGAACCCCTCCTCATCTTCTGAAAGACACATCATCTCTGGGATGCTCTTTTTGCCGGACCGCGTAAGCGGAGCCAGCTAAGAAGAGCGAATGTCTCTTACTGAGTGAGCGAGCGAGCGACCGACCGACCGACCGACTGACTGCCTCTTGTTAGATAGCGTAGTGGTTAGAGAAGCGGGTTCTGGAACAACAGGTGCCGCGTTCGTCTCCCGTAACAGTCTAAACGTATTATGCCTGAGGTTCAGGACAGAAAAAACTTAGCTGGTTACAGCTTTATGTAGCTATGTAATAGGGAGCCTAAAATAAAACGGTTTTGGTGGATATTAGGATTTGTTTAGGATAGACAAACACTTCGCTGGCTTCACGATTCTCTCGTCTTTTCACTTGACAAAAAAGTCAGTTATCGTTAGTGATGGCCATTCGAGGCTTTATACCGTTCTTCTAGCAGCAGGATATTATGCTAGCAGTGCTAACTCAGATTTTCTTTTTCAAAATAAAAGCCATCATTGAACTATACAAGTTAATATAGTTAACAATCTTGTCTGTACATTTTATGTTTAATGTCCGTTCCAATGTTATTCTTGTCTGTCCTTTTTCACAGACTAGATTGATAACTATATTGCCTTATACATTTCAATTATGGCTTTTATTGTGATAATGAAAATCTGAGTGCTGCCATCATAATATCCTGCTGCTAAAATAACGCTAATGAAGCCTCGAATGGCCATCACTAGTTATCGTCCCCTTTATTGATAGGTACTGTAGATAGATAGATACTTGCAGCCTGTTGTTGAGAGCATGTCATTCACAAATGGCTAATTAGCTGTTAAAACGGCCAGTGGCAAAAGAGGATTTGTTCAGGATAGACAAGAACCTCGCTGGTTACAACCTTGAGAAGATATGTTATGGGAAGCCTAAAATGAAACTGTTTACTATATTGCGAGTATTTCTGGTGGATTTTCAATTTATGTCTCAGGATTTGTTCAGGATAGGCAAACACTTCGCTGGCTACACGATTCTCTCGTCTTTTCACTTGACGAAAAAGTCCGTTATTGTCACCTGATACAGTAGTTATTGTATCACTGTCATTCACGAATGGCTAATAAGCTGTTAAAACGGCCACTGGTAAAGCCATAAAGTTCATAGATGCTATTTGTGGTAGAGGTAAACTTAATAAGAAACGTTACTCAGTTTAACACCATATATAATGGAGTCTAGCGACATATTACTTGCTAATAAGCTTTTAAAACGGGGAGTGGCAAAAGTCATACAGTTCATAGATACTATTTGTGGTGGAGGTAAACTTTATAAGAAACGTTACTCAGTTTAACGCTAGTTAATGATGTCTAACAAAATATTCAAACTTGGCGTGATCTTAATGAGTGAAAATAATATAATGTGAAGAGGCGATACTAATGCCCATCATGCGTGCAGTTTGGTGGCGTAGTGGTAAATGACAATGCCACTCACGTGGGTGACCCGGGTTCGATTTTCGGAAGGGCATGATTAACATATCTTATTGCGGCCGGCTGAACTAGGCTTGCCTGGTTTCTTGTTTGAAATGTGTTGCTGGCATCAAATTCTGAGTGGGCATTTGTTTTTCAAGAAACAACATATCCCAGTTTCAACATTTGATATGTTGTCTTTGTAATATTTTCTATTGAATATACTGTTTAGATGATTTGCACGTCATTGCATTCTGTTTTTATTTCCCTTTTAAGCAGTGTCCCAACTTTTTTGGAAACTGGTTATAGTTGCAGCCTGTTGTTGAGAGCCTGGCTGGGACGATGGTTTGTGGGAAGCCCTTGTCATACGTATTGTCCGTAACAGATGTTATAGGAGGCAGGCAGAATGAACATGAGAGGAGGAGAGATGGAGTCTGGGAGGGAGTGAGGGGCAGGAAAGAGGTAGACAGGGAGGTAGGAGAAAACAGGGAGGATGGAGGAGGGAAAGTGTGCGGCAGTAGCAGCAGTGAGTAGGGTGGTTTTGTTGGAGAGGATCCTAAGCCCCGCTCCTGAACTGAAGCATGCACTTTTTCAGAGTTGTCAAGTGTGTCTGCTAAATTACAAATGTGAAAATATTAAAACGCACGCATTCAAACGCACACATTCAGCGTAGCACAGACAGCGCCCAGAAACACCGGCAAGACCCAACCATACTGCCGGGGGATGTGGCACAGGGTTGTCATGGTTGGACCTCGTCTGGTCCAGCATTAGTAGATGAAGCTAGCTAGCTGCTATAGCGTTAGTTGATTATGGTAGCTAGATGCTTTAGCATTAATAGATAACGCTAGCTAGCAGCTATAGCATTCACATTTTGCCGGAACAACAGGTCTAGGTGGTCTTTATATGATTTGTTTTAATTTATCTATTTTCTAACCTGAAGTTGAATGTCGATAAAACAACAAAAGGCTCATTGTCAAAGATTCCTAAATAATTGCTAAGAATAATACAAACAACTGCAACTTCTTGTCATTGTTTTCAGGCTGGTTGTATTGGTGCCAGCCAGCTACCAGCTGAAGCTAATGAGCTAGCGCAGACGTAGTTACTAGGCCCTGTATCTGTAGATATTTATGCATAACTAAAGTCAATGCAGTAGAAAGACAGTCCTCCAGTTCCTACTGTCGATTACAAAATCTTGATTCTTACTATGTTTTTTTTTATTAGGATGAAACTGATGCATGCCTTCTCGCTGGCTGGCAGCAGTAACAAGATCCATGCCATTTCCCCTGCCTCCGGTTGCATGTCAGGAAGAATCAGAATTTTGGACTACCTGGCCACAATTTTTAAACCAGCTCAATCTTTTTTTAAATGCTCCCAGATTTTTTTACATTCAGTCAAACAAATAATGTCTTTATACAAGCACAGTATTGTTAACATATCTGGCCAGTGTCTGTGCTTGTTTTCAGTGGTTTTTGTTACAGGCTTGGCAGTGATACTGACCGCAGTGGTGGTGCAGTGCTTGGCAGTGATATTGACCGCAGTGGTGGTGCAGTGCTTGGCAGTGATATTGACCGCAGTTTCTAGTAGGTTTTTGTTACTTTGTATGGAGCGGTGTATAGGTCATTGCTAGGCCTACTTGGTATTAGTTTGATGGAGGATGAGATACTGTGTGTGGTGACAAGGGTTACCTGATGTCCACCCCAACCAACACAGCACTGCCTTGTGGTGTTTCTTTCTTTTTTTTGTGGCAATAAGCATTTTTCACTGTCTAGGCTTGGCTTCTAGATTGCTGATCTGGATGGGTGGGGAGGGTAGAGGAGAGAGAGAGCGGGAGTGGGTGAAAAGATGGCTGGGACTGAGAGACGGAAAAAGAACCTGAAAGCAAGAGGGAGAGAGAGGAGAAAAAGAGCTTGACAAGAGAGAGAGTGTGTCTGCTGCACTGAGACACTGCAGTCTGTTCCTTCTCAGCACTCCTTCTCGGGACCCAGGGACCAATCAGACCCAGCGGACTCTGTCGCCGGGCAGACAACAGAGAGACAAGTGAACTTCCCTACTGAGTTAGGGACAGGGATGAAAGTGACTTACATCAGAGTATTGGAGGGTTTTCTTTTTAGTTTGAGTACCTGCTTAAGTATTTCAACACAAAGAAGGCAGCTTTTTAGAAGCAGTTTAGGACTTTAATTAGCTGCAGATGAAGTAATGAGATGTGTTGATTTGTATTATTATTATATTGTGATATTACTTTCACCCCCATTTTTGATGCTACGTTCATCAGGGTGCAACTAACGTTGACCTCTTGGACTCATTCTGTCTGGTCTTATGTCACCGGTCCTCTTATGTCAGGGATTACCTTCGGTGGTTATGGTCAGCTGTTATCAGCAAGGGATATCTGCAGTGGGAGTTGGCAGTTATCATTGGTGTGAGTATCGGCAGTGGGAAGTGGCCGTTAACATTGGTGTGGGTGTCGGCAGTGGGAATTGGCAGTTATCATTGGTGTGAGTGTCGGCAGTGGGAAGGGGCCGTTAACATTGGTGTGAGTGTCGGCAGTGGGAATTGGCAGTTATCATTGGTGTGAGTGTCGGCAGTGGGAATTGGCAGTTATCATTGGTGTGAGTGTCGGCAGTGGGAAGTGGCCGATAACATTGGTGTGAGTGTCGGCAGTGGGAATTGGCAGTTATCATTGGTGTGAGTGTCGGCAGTGGGAATTGGCAGTTATCATTGGTGTGAGTGTCAGCAGTGAGAATTGGCAGTTATCATTGGTGTGATTGTCGGCAGTGGTTCCCTTTCAGTTGATTATTCTGTACAACACTCTGGGGTACATGCCCACATCCCATCCACACGTTAACATGCTCAACAATCATACCTTTCAAGGACAATACGGGCTCGGACTGTCGCTAACACTGCTCCCCAAGTGATCTAGTCATGGCTTGGCATCTCAGTGAGAAGAAAGTCTCAACTTTTTTGGCAAACATTTACAATGTACTCCCAGCATTGGCTTAAATGTAACTGTCCAGAATAAGGAGTGTACATTTCCTGCTGGATTTTGTGACAATAGCACTTTCTCCCAAACACTGCCAGTGTTTTTGTCTGATTAGCTGGCGACAAAGAGTAAGAAGTCCAGCAAGAGCGAGTTGGCAAAGGCTTCTGAGCTGAGTTTGAGTTTTCTCATGCTCACATGATTCACCTTGTGTGTCTTGGTCATGATTCTGCTGTAGTCGTAACTCCCAGGTCAATTTACGATTGGTTGGAATCCCTCCTGGGGATGGGAAGCTAGCGAGCTACTTTGTGCCAAAGACAAACCACTGGATGAACGCCAGCCTCTCCCTCCCAAGAAACTGTTGTTGCTTTGACCTGCTGGGGGAAGCACAACACAATAATGGGGCCGCAGACCTTATCCTCCGCTTGGGTCGAGGCACAGTGGCTTGGAAAGAGCACTGTGGAAATAAGTGGTGGCCACCTTTAGATGAACTCACCTGTCACAGGTGCCGGAGCGAGACAGGCAAAGTTACCTAGGTGCGCAGTCATGCTGTTGAGAAGTAGCATGCAACCACAAAAGAATACGTGACAACCTTGAATGTGGAGCAGTGCTTCCCCAACCCTCAAGGAAGAGGCTTTGCTCCCTCAGCAGGACTGGCCAGGTTTCCACTGTGCTTGAATGCACACCGTGCCGCCTACATCAGAGGCTCTGAGTGTCATGTCTGTCATGCCTCAGTGCACTTGCCCCATGGAGAGATCTGCAACAACTGACGCTAGACACTCCCATCAACAGAGTCACGTACGGTGAACACAACAGATGGACAGCCGTGCAAACTGGCCTTGAAGAAAGAAGGCTCTGAGTGACTTGGGGCTCCTAACAATATTGCTGTTGCAGTGGTATTTTCGCTTTAGACATATGGAACAGCACGTGATTGTAGGGACCGGGGATGGGGGGGGCACCCGGTCCTTTCCACTTTGGACTTTACCCAGCCCATGCTAGCATGCGCTTTGATCACTTCTCGTGGTTCTGGATGTCCCATGTGGGATTGGGCTGTAACACTGTGTTGGGCCCCATGCCGTCTAGGAATGGGCTGTAACACTGTGTTGGGCCCCATGCCGTCTAGGAATGCGGTGCGACAACATGTGCGGCCAGTGAGGAAGAGCAACCCTCAATCAAAGAATGAAAGCAGAGGCCGCGATAATCTCATCATGACGGCGGGGTGTCTGGCAGGCTGAAGCACCCGTTGACCTTGAAAGGCGTGATTGTAGAGTGTGTTGAGGTTTGGAGGTGATAAGACCACATACCAAAGTGTAATCTCTTGTGGACAGACTGTTTAAACATAAATGATGCCGTAGGTTAGTCTTGAAACGATGGTCACGTGAAATAAGAAATCATGTTAGTTTTGATGCCTTAGATCAAATTCGCAAATGTTAGCATCTTACACATTTTTGAGAGAGGGTGAAGCTCTTTGTTCTGGTTCTAAACTCTTCTTTTATCCCATATATGTACCGTTATTTAACTAGGCAAGAACCATTGATTTAGAACCAATTCTTATTTTCAGCCATTACCTGAGGGAAAGGTTACAAATGGAGTTGGCGGAATTAGGATTAATTGTCTTGCTCAGTGACAGCACGAAATAGCTTTCACCTTGGCCGTAGGGGATTTGAACCAGGGACCTTTTGTACACTAGTCAGATGCTCAAACAACCAGACGACTTTGGCAACCCTTGAGTTTCTTACCAGTTGTGCAAGACTTTAATTCTGTGTTAAAATTAATTATACATGGGAAGTACCTCATATGGTCCTTTCGGGAACAGTTAAATTAGCCTAGCAGTTGTCATCAACTGTGATGATCATTTGTGGTTATAGTGGAAGTGGAAATAGTGGAGTTGAGTGGAAGTAGTAGAAATTAATATTGGATCCCTGCTTGAAAAGCATAAATATCATCATCTATTATTCTCAGTGATTTTCATTAGTGATTATCATTAGACAGCATAATCTGTGAGAATTATTAGTGTGACTGCCTACATTTATGGTTGGCAGTAGTTTTCGTGTAAGTGATAACTGATTATCTTGATGGTTATCTTCAGTGATTATCATAAGTAATTATCGACATTGGTTACCATCTGAGATTTTAGTCAGTTTTCTATTTTAGTCAGTGGTTGTTTTCTATGATTATCTTCTGTAGTTATTGTCAGTGATCATTGTCAATGGTTATTGATAGTGTCTTTCAGTGATTAACAAAAGTGATTACTGACAGTGGTTATCATAGTGATTATCGTTAGTGATTATCATAGCGATTATTGTCTGAGCTGTTATTGTGTATTGTGACGCTGCTGCGCTTGTCTGCCCCTCCTACTGCCTTACCATCATCCTCTTTGCCTGCCTGTCCAGGAGACTGCATCCCAAATGACAACCTATTCCCTACGTAGTGCACTACATCTGGCCAAAATGCTATGGGCCTAACCAAATAGACTAAGTAACACGGCGGTCCTTGGTCAGAAGAAGTTCACTATAAAGGGATTAGGGTTGCATTTGGGATGCAGGCTCAGGCTGGCATTAAAGCCAGACGTTACCTCATCTTCCTCTCCTGGCTGAGAGGGTTGGGTTCTGTCCGGGCAAACAGCCATCAGACAGCCATCACCGTGCTCAACTCAGCAGCCATCAGACAGAGCCTCTTTAGGGTGAAGAGCTCGACACCTATCTCTCTCTACTGTCCCTCCTCTGCTCTGTCGGTCTCTCTCTCTTTCTGGCATTTTCAGCTGTCTCTCGCTCCTCTCTCTCCTTTTTGTCTCACTCATCTCTCTCACCTTCTATCAGATCTCTCCCGTCTCTTCTCCCTCCATTCTGTCCCTCCTTTTTCACATTGCATTTCTCCTTCTATCAACTGTCCCCTTTCGCGCAGGGCAGCCGTCTTCCGGACCAAAAAGATCACTGGATCAGTCAGCAAGATCACAAGGTGAAAAACAATCGGCGTAGCGCTCCTGAGCAAGGCTCTTCATGCTTTACCCTAACTGCTGCTGTAAATGTCTTTGGACAAGTGCCTGCTGAGTAAATATAATGTTGGATGATTTTGTTCTTGTCTCTGTGCTACACGCACACATATACACACCTTTTCTGTGAGACCTGTCTTTCTGCGGCAGAGGACAATGTGACAGTTCCTCTGTGAGCCTGGGTATATGTCTAACAGAGGATATAAGGGGGGTAAAGACCGTCTAGGGCTAGCAGTGTACTGGAGTGGGCAGAACCTGTTGCTAAATCCCGAATGGACCAACATTTGCACAAGTGTCCCAAAGCTAAGAGAGCGAACATTATCAAGGCCGTAGGGGCTAATTAGACCCTCCGGTGGTCCCTTTGAGCGATCGTGCAACGATGCAGCTTTCGCGAGGGTGGTGGAATCCCACAAAGCGCTGCAGTATTTTTGGGCTTGCACAATTTCACAGAAAAGAATGGGCAGGTGTGTCTAATTGTATGACAGGTGCATTTGTTTACATCTTATTTTGTGACGTGACACATACAAAACAAAATATATCCTAAATTGAATGTTGAATTGTTGGTGGTGTTTTTTGTAGATTTTTTTGTAGATATTTTGTAGATTAGAATCTCATTCTTGTTTTATTAAGTAATAGTGGACCATGTTTATTAAACCCCTAGCCATTCTGTGGAAGTGCGTAGTGGATAAGGGTCAGTTTGAGATTCACAGTGTTTTTATATCAGTGGAAGCTGTCCTTACCTAACATGTCCACTAGATGGAGGTGTGCAGCAGGCTGCTTTAACACCTCAGTGAAAGGGCTTAATGGACTTCGCTTATGCTGTATATTGTCTTCATTGATGTTGGGTACTGAAAAGTCATAACATTTTGTTTATTTCATATGAGTTAAAAGAAAACCTGCAAGTGTACCTAAAATACGTTTTTATAACCTTGCTCCAGCAAATCACTACACCTACCAGCGTTTTGTTTCTTCATGCAGATAGAAACAGACAGGCACGCAGAGAAAGACAGGCAGGTAGACAGAGACTGTCAGACAGACAGGCAGGTAGACAGAGACTGTCAGACAGACAGGTGGTTTGTGGAGAAAGCTTTTGAATGTCTGAGGTATTCTTGGTGCGTCTTACTAAATACTTCCTACAACTCATCTCTGAACATAATGGCAGAATGTGTAGTAGCTCATTCAGTAGCGGATGAGAGGGTTTATGTATTTTATCTAAGCAGAACCAGTCTGTTTCAGCAGAAGTTCATTCATAATACATACACATATGTTTAGAACATGTTTTTCCTGCATGAATTTTCCCACAAATTGTTGTATTTTCAGGCTAATACTGAATTATTCTGTCATACAACGGACAGCTCTATCATTTCCGGGAAACCGAAGTATAGCCCTGCTTCCGGGTACTGGCTACTTATTTATAGCCTAGACGTCTGGTGTGGGGAGGGGGCAGGGGGCACTTTTGGAAGTGGGGGCTGTACAGAAGAGTACTACTGGGGGGGTGGGGGTACTCCAACAGCATGTGCTCCGCTCCCCAGGGCCGCCATAAAGCCGGGTCACATCAAGGTCAGGCCATTCACTGGTCGAGGCCGTCTATATTATGACTGGGTGTCATTCCTGCCGCAACCCTGCCCCCTACGTGTTAAACCACCCCTCTCCTCTTCCACTGTTATTGTCACGACCAGACCAATCTGTTCTGAGTGCGCACCCTCCCCCCACTCCCCGGGCGTCTGTCTGGAGGGAGTCTCTTCGTTGTTTTTGGGGGCGGGGTCATTGTTCCCGGGGGCGTACACCCTGAACAGAGGCGAGGTGTTTTCCCCAGTTTGGGCCCGAGACAGAGAGGAACCGGCAGTGCTCTAGTCTGAAGATGCAGAACGCAGACAGCCGTTAAAATGTCCGTGTGTCACTAAGTAGAGACTGTGTCGTCGCGAGGGGAGCTTTAAAACGGGAGAGGAGACTCATGCTGGAAGTTTCGAAGGGCCGATCGCGGCGCCTCGTCCCCGGCCAGGTGCTGTTGCCTGGGTCCCGGTCTTCCAGCCAGACCCATGCCAAACATAACGGCTCTGAGCGGCCCCGAAAACAAGTCAGATGACATTTGCTCCTGCAACTGTACCGGCGCTCAACCGGAGGGCGTGGAGATGTGTGAGTAGAATGTCAGTGTGAATGATCAGATGTTTCACAGCGTGTTTAGCAGGTTGTTACATTTTGAACAAGGCAATGGGTCTGCAGCATTTCTAGGGACATTGTGGCGGATTATAAAAACTACAACTTCCTTTTGCTGATTTGGTTTGCCTAGTTTTATTATTTGAGTAGTGGTTGGTGTTGAGTTGTGTTCGTTGCCAGTCGTTTATGTTAAAGGTGGCACTGTGTAGAATCTTGCCTCTATCGTTTGAAGGACTGAATTTAAACAATAACACAGCTTAAACAAAAAACAAACAAACAAACAAAACCCACAGCCTGTTTCCTCCTCTGCTCTTACTGAAGAAGACCGGAGTAGAATTAGCTAGTCCTAGGTGGTTTAGGGTGGGGGGATAGTACTATGTAGTCCTAGGTGGTTTAGGGTGGGGGGATAGTACTATCTAGTCCTAGGTGGTTTAGGGTGAGGGGATAGTACTATCTAGTCCTAGGTGGTTTAGGGTGGGGGATAGTACTATCTAGTCCTAGGTGGTTTAGG
>JACXGI010017074.1:0-14987 GCA_016801175.1 Esox masquinongy
CAGCTTACCGAAACGGAGCAACTTCGCATCCCCACACGTCTACCGTGATCAGGGCGTGGGGCGCAGCTCATCCCCACACGTCTACCGTGATCAGGGCGTGGGGCGCAGCTCATCCCCACACGTCTACCGTGATCAGGGCGTGGGGCGCAGCTCATCCCCACACGTCTACCGTGATCAGGGCGTGGGGCGCAGCTCATCCTCACAGCAGAGAGAGAGGGGCGGAGAGGAACGCGGCGGGGCGGTCGTTAGCCTGGCACCTGTAGCCTAGCCTACCTGAGGGCTCTGCTGTTGCAATGGGACCAGCTCCCTCTGGTAGAGCGCCGAGGCGAAGGGGTAGACGTCTGGGAGGTGGGCATCAGGGTCCATGAGGGCCCGGACCGTCTGCCTGGGATCCCCGCGACGCAGGGCCTCGTTGATGGAGCTCACTGCTTTCTGCACTGTACACACACACACACGAACACACGAACACACGAACACACGAACACACACACTTATAGAGGCTCAGCCTGTCGAGCGCTCGTACACACATACGGCCACACATTTAGAAAGCCATGTCACTAGAACGGGTGCGGCGCGTGGTCCTAGTGACAGTGGCTGAAAACTGTCCACTACGTGGGTGTGGACTGACTTGTCTTGTTGCGCTGGGCCTCCTCGTTGGCCACACACACGCCCTCCTGCAGCTCTTCCTGCTCCAGAGGGTCCACACAGCCCAGGTCCTGTGGCATGTCAAAGGGCACAAGTGAAGGGTGGCACGTACAACAAACTAATACCGGGTCGTCTCATCTAGCTGTTGGTGATGTGCAGCTCATCTTTGAAGCACAATTCGATGCATCTTGTTACATGGGCTTCAATACATTGCCTTTACAGTGATTTTGATGAATTAGTGGAACAGCTGGTCGAAGACATCTAGTGACGCCCACGTTACAGTACTATACTGTATTACTGTATATACAATGACCTGAAGGTAGGTCATTTACTATTCATAAATATGTAGCTTAGTCAGGATTCAATTTAGCAGGCTGTTAGCTAACACACATATAGATGACCACCTGCCAGAAACACCACACCATCAGGCGTTGACAGACTTGATTGTTTTCCCCCTTTAACAGGTATGAATGAAAACTAGTCAAAATAATTCATCACAATGAATGGTATAATCTTCCCTAGTTAAGGGAAAGAAAAATACAGATCTCTATTAGTTTTTTTAAGCATTTACATCCATAGAACAATGAATGCAATTTAAAAGTTTTTTTCTGTTTCCAATGATAAGATAGGCCTACACCCTCTGAGCAATGTTTGAACACACAAGCTAGCACTCTCTCAGGCAATATTGAAAATGTCTGTTTCTGATCATTACTTTCATTTACAGTAGCGAAGTTATGGATGAGACAAAAGCTCCGAAGCGTGTATCGAGTACCTATGGCAAATTCCACCAAAACCCCATAAGGAGGCTTGTATAGTTTTCAGAGAATTAAGTCATCGATGACAAACGAGGCCTCGGTTTCATTAAGACCACGTGATTAGCTTGTGGCGCATTTCGGTAGTACATAAAAGCTAGCGAAATCTCCCTTACTTTGAGGGTTATCGTTGTTGGTTGTTGCGAAGTTTCAGGAGCAATCTCAGTCCCCAGTTAAAGAAGCACTTTTATTCCCCATTTGAACCTCACAGATGTTCCACCTCTTTATTTCAATCTTCCTGTTTTCACACATTTTCACACATTTTTAGACAACACAGTTACTCAAAAATGAATAGTTTATTTTTTTCAGCAGTACATTTTATAATTTATTTTCTTAGGAAATAATTATAACAACACACTGGTCCCAGTGGTACCTATAACTTTAGGTTTTGATGAAATTATTATGTCACAAGAAAAGAGTGATGTTTCTGCACTACGTCAAGTTACACGTCAACTATAATGTTGTGGGTGCGCAAGATTATTTTTACCAGCAGGTGTCACTAGTGTGCACTGCGTTGCATGAGGTCTCGAGCATTGCGCAATACAATTAGCTGGAAAACCTCATCACCTCGCCATCACTAATTTGGTTGTTTTGGTGCCAGACAAATTACAAGCTAATAACTAACTTTTTAAATACAGTTAATGATTTATTAATCTATGTGAATAGTAGTTGTTATTGAATTGAAAATCAAACTTGCACTAAAAAATTTCCCAAGCATATTTTAGTGATTTGCACAGTCCTGTGAGGCAAAAAAGACACGATAAATTAACTGCCCGCGTTACTTTGCCATCAGGGATCTGATCTAGCAACCTGACAGTTAGTGGTCAGGTGCTCTAAACACTAGGCTGACCTGCTACCCCGCTGTTCAGAAGACAAACACAGCATACGTCACTCTGGATTAGTGCCTGCTACATAACCTGTAACCGCATGCGATGTGAATGTGTAATTGCTCACCAGGGCCTTCTGTTCACGGTCAGAGGCCAGTTGCTCCAGGTACCAGAGCCCATGATCTTTCTGGAGGCCTCTCAGTGCCAGACAGGGGGCCTGGAGGGCAGCCAGAAGGGCCAAACAATCTCCACACTCCAGGGCCTCATCCACCTGCTCAATGGCTGCGCGCACTGCAAAAAGACACAATGGATGTAGCGCTGTGCTTTATTAATATAGATATTTCTCCATTGTGATGATTAAGTATACTCACCATTCACTTTGTTGATGTTTTCTTGAATCTCATTTTGGGTCAAGTATTCCTCGTAGATATCCTTCTCTTCTGAACCATTACGCTAGAAATTAAAAACATTACTTCTAGCTTGACAGCACCAGAAACCCCTTAAAGGGAATTAAGTTGAAAACAGTTTAAAATGACATAACATTCATTCAGTCACCTTGGTGCAGGCAACCGCAGCCTTCTGTGTCCGTGCCTGGCGCAGCATCTCCTGGTAGACAGGCATCAGAAGCTCCTGCAGGTTGGTGAGCATGGCGCTGGGGTTGCACAGGGCCTGGGCAGTGACCTCCACATGCCCCCTCTCCACTGCCTCATTGATAGCTATGACTGCAGCATGAACTGGAGGGAGAGGGAGGGAGGCAAAACATAATGACCATTATAACTCAGACAACAGTGAAGGAATGAGGTACTACAATTTTAATTCACATTTGAAGTAGCTGTCTGAGACTTTTATGATTAACAATTTTAAAACTCCCATTCTGGGCTGGATTTGTAATATTTTGCTTATAAGAGAGTAATCTGTGAGTAGACTCATAAAACCTCAGGTAGCCATCAAATTCCAAGCTTGATAGTGAGAGGTTTGGATGACATGGGGCATTAACCGGCACATACACAACATAGTACACATTTAGGGTTCCGTTTTGGCTTGACAAAGGCTAAAATTCGCAGACTGTATCATTTACCGGATACTGTTATCCAGATCGACTGGAATCAACACTCATACACAGCACAAATGCCAGACCCTTTAAGCACCTAACCAAATGCACCTAACCATCGAGCCTAAACATCATACAAAAACATCAACATGCTTGCTTTTGATTCTGGAGAAGTGACATGATATCCCAAGAATATATTAGCTGTTTTTGACAACAACAAAGCGGTGTGGTTGTTTCAAGGAGCACAATACAACAGTACTTGAACAAAAATTAGCTGCATGGTCGAGTTGCCAAAAGAAGCCTTTACTGCGCCAATGCCACAAAAAAGCCCGGTTACAATATGCCCGACAACACCTTGACACAACTCACAGCTTCTGGCACACTGTAATTTGGAGTGACAAGAACAAAATAGAGCTTCATGGTCACAACCATAAGCGCTATGTTTGGAGAGGGGTCAAAAAGGCCAATAGTGAACAGAATACCATCCCCACTGTGAAGCATGGTGGTGGCTCACTGATGTTTTGGGGGTGTGTGAGCTCTAAAGGCACGGGGAATCTTGTGAAAATTGATGGCAAAATGAATGCAGCATGTTATCAGAAAATACTGGCTGAAAATTTGCATTCTTCTGCACGAAAGCTGCGCATGAGACGCTCTTGGACAGTCCAGCACGACAATGAACCTAAGCACAAGGCCAAGTTGACCCTCCAGTGGTTACAGCAGAAAAAGGCGAAGGTGCTGGAGCCATCACAGTCTCCTGACCTTAATATCATCGAGCCACTCTAGGGAGATCTCAAACGTGCGGTTCATGCAAGACGACCAAAGACTTTGCATGACCTGTAGACATTTTGCCAGGACGAATGGGCAGCTATGCAAGAATTCGAGGCCTCATAGACAACTATTACAAAAGACTGCATGCTGTCATTGATGCTAAAGGGGGCAATACACAGTATTAAGAACTAAGGGTATGCAGACTTTAGAACAGCGGTCAGTTCATTTTTTTCTTTGTTGCCATGTTTTGTTTTATGATTCTGCCATTCTGTTATGACCTACAGTTGAATGTGAATCCCATAAGAAATAAAAGATGTGTTTTGCTTGCTCACTCATGTTTTCTTTACAAATGGTACATCTATTACCAACTCTCCAAGGGCATGCAAACTTTTGAGCACAACTGTATGCTAACAAAAACACTGAAATAGATAATTGTTTCCATCCCATACAATCAAAGCATACTGTACTAATGCAATGCTTTTTAAAATGGAAATATTATTGTGCTATATTTCAGACATTTCATAACTTGTAACTACAGAATTGAGAATGTAGTGTTTATTAGGCCGTGTCCACTGATGTGTATTGATGCAGGAGTGAATTTGAGATTAAGTATTAACAGGATTGTGTTAGGAATTTAACAACTTTCAATGCATTGATTCCTGTAGGAAAATACCATTCTTTGAACATTTCAGGAAATGTGAACATTAATATAGGCCTCCTGCCGGCCAAACGATAAAATGCACAGACTGCCTGTAAAATATGTTTTAAAATATATGAATTCAACATAATGGCAAGTAGACAGACACTTTTTCTGTTAACTTGTTTTAGAGTGATAACTCATAACCAGGGTAACAGTCAGATGACTAGGCAAACTTACCAGCAGCCTCACCCACTGACATCTCATTGGCCAAGATACCCCCAATCTTGCTGAAGGCTGGCATCTGGATGCCATATTTATCTAGCTCCCGTTTCATGTTGTTAATTTCCTCTTCTATGGAATAAAAATTACAACAAAAAACACAGGAGTAAGAAAGGTATCTTAACACCATATGTTCTGCTTAAAGCACCTAGTAATCATTTAAGATTGAAAAGCACGGTCCTATGGGGACTTTACCCGTAAACTTGACCTTTCCACACAGGTCATGGATCTGAGGAGCCAAACCCAGTCGGAAAAGATAGAGGCTGAGAGCATGGATGCAGTAAACAGTCCTGGGCATGTTCTTCTTATCATAGATGTCAGTCGTCTCTGGGTGAAAGATCTGAAACAAGAACAGCTTAGGTGCAGTTCTGCTCTAACAATGAAAACATTTTTTTCTTCCTTTAATTTACCATTGGTAGTCCGATCTCTGCCATTGAATTGCGCCAATGGTTGATGTTGTCTGTGTGGCGGAACTGCAGTCCCATACCCTAGAGAAAAAAAAATCGACACATTTGAGAAATCTGCATTATAACACCTTGATATTCAAACATAGCCAGTGCCTTGAAATAAGGTATGACGCATGTTGCACAAATTAAATTCTCAGCACTAATAGGATGTTTTGTCCAATTTCCCAGTTGTCTTGATGTACTGAAATTGTGGGTCAAATATTTCAGAAATACAATGTTATTAGCACACAACTCAGTAACATGTGAAAAGAGTCATTATTTAGATGTAAAAGAGTCATTATTTAGATGTAAATGAGTAAAACAAGCCTATATTTAGAGCCATTTTAGAAGAACTATTGCGGTGTGAATAGTGGATCACACCTTGTAGCGTTCCTGGTCCAGGTCATAGATCTTTTTAAGGGGGACTATTTCAGGGGCAAAGCGGTGGCCTAGCTTGGCTAGCAGCACCCCATTCCTCAGCCCCTCCTCCAACTCAGTTGGGGCAGGCAGCTCCTCATGGAGACATGCTTCCATCCACCTGTCAAGACAGAATAAAATAAGTTACAGAAAGTATCAATGCAAGAAGGTCATGTGACCAAAATGTGTTGATTAATATTAATTAAAAGCATTTATGACTGAATATTTATTTTTTGCAGTTTTTCCTAGAGAGAATTTACCTATTCACTTCAAACTTGAGTTAAAGATCATTAGTTGTGATACAGGTAAGTATTACACAGAAACCCAAATAAAAATAACTATTCATATGAAATGACCTTTTAGCCTCTTCCAAACGGCATAGGTATTGATAGGCAACATTTTGAATGCGCTGTTCATCCATCTCTTCAGCGGTCAACCGCTCATCTGTAACAAAATGTTATAAAGAATTGATACATTTATGAAAAGCTTCACCGGTTCCCAATCATGTTAAGCTAGCCAGATATTTCGACATCCAGCAAACGTAAATGAGTTCCATCGCACCAAGCCACACTGTTCAAACAGAGAAAACAATCGGTTTACTATTTATACACTGGCAGTTTAACATTGGCCAATTAGCCACGTTACACTGTCGTTTGACTTACAGCCTGAACGCGTTTGTGTGCCCGAATCTCCCATTGTCTTGACTTTTTCACTGCTGACAGATTAGCCAAATTAGCTACCTAGCTAACTTTAGTCTGGTTGTTGCTGTCTGGCAACGTTACATGTACGTGCAGAAAACTTTTAGCTAAAAGAACAGCTTAGCAAGCTATATTTTCCGATGGTACTTTGGAATACGATTTTCGCATCTGGATACCGTAGTGTTTCAATTAAATTATTACTCCTATGTCAGCATTTTAAGCTTTCTTAAAATAATCAATTTTAAATAAAAAATACTCCAGCTATAATTCCTGCGGTCCACTAGTACTGACTCAACTGCAATGCGACGGTTTCTGTACTGTTTACTTTCCGTCAAATTTGAACTTCGAATATCCCGCCACGTTCTCATTGGGTATTAAGTAACTATTTCTGATTGGCCGAAACAGATGGTCGCTTTGCATTGTGGTGCATGAAGTATATTGTTCTAACAAAAGAACCCGAAAACGTTCTGGGAGATGTTTGCTTATTACTTGCTTACTTGTAAAAGTAACACATTTCATATTAATATTATATATGTATATTAATAGATAGTGATACAGTGTTGAAATTTCTTGTAACTTAACTCCTCACTTCCTGTTTAATATTGCCATAGCAACAGACCTGCTTCTTTCTTAGCTAACCAGCGTAGATAGCTAGTTTACCAACGTTAACGCATTATAGGATGACTATGAAATAAATACGTTTGTGCGAACGATTTACCAATGTATTTCTCAAGTTGAAAAACTCATTTCAATACTGTCTTGGATGGCTGTTCATGTGGTAAATGTGAGTAACTGAGTACAGCGTTAGTTGGCTAGCCTGGCATGATGTAAAACATGCTGCTGCCGGTAAGAGAAACTAACATTATTATTAACTTGGTCATGACTCATGTTTGTAGTTTTGCAGCCCTAGCATGATACAGTTGAATGAAAGTAGCTTTCTAGCTACAGGTACAACTTTAGCTATATATATATATATATATATATATATATATATATATATATATATATATATATATATATATAGGCTTAGGGTTAGAAAAAAGGGTTAGAAAAAATGTAAATGAAAAAATAGAGTAGCTTGTGATGTGTGTGTGTGTATATATATATAGATATATATATATATATCTTTCCCTTTTTTCTCTTTATAGCACTGTTTTTCTATATATATACTTGGGTTATACCTGGCTTAATAAACTACTCTGAAGGAGGGCCTATATAACACTAGGTAACACAATTTTTGTTCCTGGGTAGTAAGTGTTATTTTGTAAGTGCTTATGCCTAGAAAGTATAGAACATGGCCATTATTCCCCACAAAATTTGCTTTTCTGACCAAGACAGTGATATTTTGACAGTGAAATTGACCTATTTCCATTGAATTTGTCTTTTTGTTCACAGAAAAAAACAACATATGAATCCAAATTAACGTGTTTATACTAAAGTAATACAGAAATGACTACAAAAGATTTAGAAGTTAGTTGTTTTTAGAGATTGACGATTATACTGTAAATCACAAATCAGCCTCCAAAGTCTCCCATCATGTTCTCGTTACACTGTCCTTGGTAGCGGCATTCCGGCAAGTCCAGTATATCCTGGTGGAAGTGCTTGCCTAGCTCCTCCGAGTACGCTCCCATGTTCGTCTTGAATTTATCAAGATGAGCATCAAGGATATGGACTTTGAGGGACATCCTAGAGCCCATTGTGCCGTAGTTCTTCACCAGAGTCTCAACCAGCTCCATGTAGTTTTCGGCCCTGTGATTGCCCAGGAAGCCTGTCCCAAAGGCTAAGATAGCAGGGAAACTTGGTAAAACCACCTTGGAGACACATCAACAATGCCACCATTTAGAAGTCTCCTATGACCTCCCAGCCATACTCACCATACTTCAAGGCATCCAGCAAGGTCTTGGTGCTGTTGTAATCCTGTATTTATACTACTATTTATACTACTGGAAAGTTCTCAAAAGTTCAAGAAGTTACTCCAAGTTTACTCAGCACTGAATCTATCTGGAATCTCTCTGTAAATTTCAAAATATCACTGTCCGGGTCACAAAAGCAAAGTTTGTGGAGAATAATAGCAATTTTCTTTTGAGGCACAAGCAATAAGGAAATAACACTGTTACATGGTGTAATCTGTTCTGTTTAAGATTTTCTCAAATTCAGTTATATTAGTTGTATTTTTCCTGGTTTAGGATTTTTTATGTACTAATATTGCGAATACTTACAGAGGGAAAACTAATTTCAATTACTCAATCAAATCAGAATAAAATAAATAGGTGTAATTAACTTTTAATAGTGAATCTGTCCCATTCATTGCACTTCAAGCAAAGTGGAATGTGATAAATATAGTATACGTCTGCTGATATTTCATACTAATAACAAGTAGATCCACATTATGTTGCGTTTACATTTACAGATTATGCACCGACAAGCCCAATAGCTCCTACATGCTGATGCTTTAATGCGCACAACAAAGACAGGGCAATGCAACATGAGATTTTTCAGTGGAATATGTGAAAACTGCATTTACTTTAGAATTGTTTTGCAAGTTACAGTACAAGCAGTGCGGACTGTGTCAATGAAGCAACGAGAGCAGATGAGAGCTTTGATTTAAATGTGCAGGGTAGTATGAAACAGCATCTTAGCTGTAGTTTTTCTAGTTGAAATCGTCAGTCGCATGTTAGTGAATACATTATTTTGTAAGTACATACAGACATTTATTTTGCATATGCAAGCAAATGTGTCATGCTTTGGAGCCCTGTCGTATGCTTTGTATTGCTGTTGTGTTGCATGGTGAAGTGCTTTAATTTCAGTTGCAGAGTGCATCAGGGTTTGAGTCAAAATATCTTGCTGTTTGGAGCCATTCATTGTTCTCTATCCCGAGAATACGTATAATGTTTGTAATATGCAGGGAGTTCCAATTTCTCAGCAGAAATTCCTACTGCTCCTTTAAGGTTGCCACTGGTCTCTTGGTAGCCTCCTTGTCATCTCCACTTCTTAATGATGGTTTTCACAGTGTTCCATGATACATGCAATGCCTTCAAAATTGTTTCCTTGAAAACAATAAGATACTGTCTCTCTGTTGTTAGCTGCTTGTGCGTCAGTCTTCAGTATGAAACCAAGAAACCTTCAAGGAAATCCTACTGGAATGGCTGATTTTATTTAATTGATGTTAGGTGACAGCAAATTTTACATGAAGGAGATCGTAATGGGTGTGCACACAAATGCAACCAAGGCATTGACAGTTTTTACATTTTTAAATTATCCTCTTGTATTTTCACGTCTATAATGTTGGTTACATGATCTTACTAAAGGTCACAAAAGGTCTGAAATTATTTGTTTTGATTTTAGCCTTTACATAAAGAAAAGATGCATTTCCACTAAGGGTTTGTAGACTTTTGATATCCACTGTATATGAAGGACAGAGGAACTCCTATTATTTCACACGTACTGTAGTAAGGTATGTGAGTAAAGCTACACTTTACTCAGAAACTAATTTAGGAAAATGCATCAATTTCTGTATGTTATTATAATACATATTTTGGTGTTTAATTAAATTTTGAATTAATTTGTAAATGTTTGTAGAATCGTCTTTACCCCCTAAGATGTAATGTTTCATGTAAAACAACCAAACAGAATTCACATTTAAATAAATTTTACCCCACTTTGTAATGCAACAAAATGTGAAACAATTCAAAGGCGAATACTGATTATATCCATGGAAAAGCTAGTACAGTACTCAGTGTCACCAAAGGGGGGCGGTCATGTCAGTTGTCTTGAGCGAGTGCTTCTCTCTTTCCTCTGTATTAGTCTCCCCGTAATGGTATCCTGTAGCCATCCCCATGGCATCCGTTGACTCCCCATCACAAGAGGGAAGGAAGAGGAAGAAGAAGAGTGACAGCGGTCTAAAGAGCAGAGACATAGAATCTGAGGTCACTGAGGTCCAGGTGAACATTGAGGACCTCACCGCCTCAGGCCACAGTGCCCTTAAGCAGGGGGACTGTGAAAAAGCCCTCAGCTGCTTCAAAAAGGCTTTCAAAGCTTCCACAGAGGTTAATTTTCTTATTCTACATCCTTTTGAGACATCCTAATGGTACAAGTACAAGCTTAGTTCTCTCAGTATTTTCCTGCACTTCACTACTCATATTAGGTAAGTTAGGCAGGAGTAGAAATATTGGATTATAATCAAATAGTTGCACAGAGGCATATTTATATAGCCTATGTTGAGTATGACATCCTTGTGGTTTATTGCTATGGCAATCCAGTATGACCTCCAAGCCTTCTCTACGTTAATTGGCACAAACTCTTAAAACCCTTAGCTCCAAATGCAACAGTTGTGAAGACATTCAATCAAGAAATTTTTTCTCATTAATTTGTAAAATCCTCTATACAACAATTAACTCTAAAAATTGAAGTAGTAGTAGTGGAATAGGTTGTGTGGATTTCTAGGAAAGATTATGTTTAATAAATTTTTGGATTTAGCAGCAGAATTGAAGAATGTGTATGTTTCGGGCAGACTTTCACTTTCCGTTTCATGTGAACATTTCATAATGTTGCCATTCTGAACATATTCAACTATCACCCACAGCTAAAGGAGACCAGCGTTCAGCGAGCATGTGCCTTTAACCTGGGAGCTGCCTACGTGGAGGTGGGTAAAGCTCAGAAAGGATTGGACTTCCTTAAGCGAGCCCAGCCGGGTGGGAGGGGTGAGCGGGTGGCAGACCTCCAGTTCAACCTGGCTGTAGCCCATGAGACCCTGGGGAACCACCGCATGGCGGCTGGTCACTACCTCCAGGCAGCCCAGCTGTACCGCGCCCAGGGCAACGGGGACAATGAGGGGGACACCTGCGTGAAAATGTCCCACTGTCACGCGCTCCTAAAGGTCAGTCAGCTCCAGGTAGACTCTGCTGGAAGTGGTGTTAGAGGACCACGCAGGCAAGGTTCATGTCAAAATGAGCAGATGTCCAGAACAGCCGTCCACACTTTATTTACAGGTTATATGTCGAAGACACTGCTGAATGTGGTGACAAGGTGGAACACAAAACTAATTAATTCTGCAAAACGACTATTATAGCATGTACTGTCCGCCTAGGCTACATCAGGAGCTGTTGAGGATGTGTGGTTTACTTGTGGTTGGTGACTATACATTTACATTTTAGTCATTAAGCAGATTTTACCTTTTGAAGTACAAATACTTATGCACGTGCTGGCTATACATTACACATTTTTAAACTGTGATTTCTCTGCGATTTAGAACATTTTCTGTGCGCATGAACATTCTAAATTCCGTTCTTAACTAGAATGTTATGTTTTAATGCAATATTTATAAATATTGTCCCAAGCCTGTATGCTCCAAAGAGCTGGCTGTAATTCAAGCTGTATTTTTACAGGACTGGACCCAGGCAGCTCAGAGCCTCCAGAGGGCTGGTGAGAGCTACAGAGTTGCAGGCAAGCTGGACACAGCTGCAACAGCCTTTAAAGATGCAGGAAGTTACATGCTCCAGTCAAATGACTTCACTATGGACGACATCATCACTGTGCTCACTGATTGCCTCGAGCTGAGCAACCACGTCAAAGACCCAAAGTCGCTTGGTAGGTAAAATGTCAAAAAAGAGGAAACTAAGATAAAGTGGAACACCAAAGCAGCAGTTGCGTTGTTGTTAAATATTTGCCCTCAGTTTTGTGGCTTTGTCTCCCAGGTAAGCTATACAATGACCTGGGCCTGAGTTTCTCCCAGCTGAAATTGTTCCAGGAGGCAGCCTTGTGCTACGAGCGAGCCCTGCCCCTAGTCAACACCAAGCCCAGCAGGCAGGCTGTGGTCTTACAGAACCTGGGAGCTGTTCACAACACACTGGGAAAGTACCATCAGGCTCTGGACTACCACCGCAAAGCCGCCAGCCTTCATGGTGAGCTTATTAAATCAATTACTCTGTGTAGTAAACTTATACAATATTGTGTGAATAGCTCAGTGCTGTTTTATGATAAAATGTCATCTGAGATGTGTAGGAGTAATTGTTTAGACAGAGTGGCTGATCATAGACTGAAATAGTTTGTGTCAGAATCCCCATAAAACGTAGCATCAAAATGTAATGATGGTTTGTTTCGCATTTTACCATTCATGCATCCCATAAAGAATTTCGAAATCCCTTCAAATAAGGCCTGTGTTGCATTGAGGATTGCTGAATGCTTTTCAAGTTTCAGCGCTAGGTTTTATGGGGATTATGACTCATACTATTTCAGTCAATTGCTCACACATATCACTATATCCCCTGATTGATCCTTTACCTGGGCCTGTCTGTGTCCAGTGATTGATCCTTTACCTGGGCCGTTTCCAATGCTCTTTGTCATCTGTCTCTGTGAATGTGTGTGGCTGGGGCTGTGTGTGGCTGAGACACCCGCTGCTGATCTGAAAGTGTAGTTCCAGGAGGAGTCAATAGTGCTTACTACAGCACCACAGAGTGACTCACATGCTGCTACTGTGTGCGATGTGCGTATGTGCATGGACAAAAAATCTTGGTCAGCTCGAATGTTATATGATGCGACCAAATATAGACACTCGTTGTAGACACTTTTAAAATAATTTGTTGTTTTTTCATTTTCAGTTTTCTTTTGGGCATACATTTCTAGACACCCGGTAATGGGTTTTCAACATTGTAATGTTTTTATTATTATTACATTTAGCAATTAACAAAATACACTTTGTGAACCTCCTATTTTGGTCTGGAGGTGTAGTATGTTTTCTTATATGTGAATAATCTATAAATAGAATCACTATCATACTTCTCTGTTACATGAAATTCCAGGTTTGAAAACAAGTGATTTCAATGGCCTATCAGCACATATGATATAGTACACAACGTTCAGGTACTCTTTTTCAATCGACAGCAACGCTTTTACAATCAGTGCCCAAAAATCACAGACTTCCTGTCATGGTCATAGGAAGGCAGAATGTGATGGGTGTGGAAACTGCAGAACGAAAATAGGGTCCCCAATTAGAGGGAATATAGTGCAGCTGCCTCTAATTGGGGACAACCAAAACAGTGGTGCAGTGATGCCTAGAGGCACCTCTGCAGTCAGGTCCTGACTGTGGCCCCCGGCACATAGAGATGCCTAGAGGCCCCCAGCCAGGACCTGACATTTCCTCTTTAACTTGAAGGTTATATCAGTGATTTCTCTCCCACCTTGTAGAAATTTGCTGAATTACAGCAACAGCACACTCTCCACTCACTGTACTTTTTGTTGACCAGATACAAAATCTCTAAAAGCAATATTTTGTTATATAGAAAAATATAAAAACAGCAGATTTGGATGGTGCTGTAATTCCCTACTCTATTCCCTGCTTTATTTCTCACTTGAACAGTATTATGACCCTTTTCTTTTATTACAATGGAACAAGTTTTCATAATGCCCCTTTAATTGTACACATTTATTTGGAAAAAATCGGACAGAAATATAGACACCCCAGAGCTAGTGCTCGGTTGCCAAGCATTTGGCCAAGATAACTGCACAATAGAAATGCTTCTTGTAGCCTTCAGTGAGCTTGCTTCACCTTTCTTTTCTTATTGTTTGGCCTACTTCTCAAGAGCAAACTGTTTCAATTCATCAGTATTTAATAGGAACTCTTTTCCACTCTCACCATTTAGGTTTTAATGTGATTCAGATCTGGAGTCTTCATTGACCACTTTAGTGGTCCAGCATTTCCTTTTGAACCATTGAACCATCCCAGGGTGTTTTGTGTTTGGGTTCTTCATTAAAGGTTCTAGTTCTGTCAACAGGATACGAACACACATCAAAAAGCCCCCAGTTCCAGGATGCCTATTCATTTGCCCACGTTGTTAATCTTTATTCTCTAATTTCAAATAGCAATGTTGCAATGCTGCAGTGTTGAAAATGCAATGAGGCAAGGTGTTTGAGACCAATTACTTATTTAAAATGTATTTAAATAATTATTTAAGGAAACTGCAAGGGCAGTCTTTGGCCACATTTCTATTCAGCGTTTGGGAATTCAAAAGTAATGACACTGTAAAGATTGTGTCTTGAAACTAGTGTCACATTTGTCTCTCTCTCATTCTACTATCCTCTCATCATTTCTAATCTTCTTTCTCCTACACTCTTTATGCTTCTCCCCCTCTTTATCTCTTTGATGCTTTGTCTCTGTTCCAGGGTGTTTGGGCAGTCGTCGTGCCCAGGGCCGAAGTTTCCTTAACTGGGCCTTTGCCCTCAGTGAGCTGGGTGGGCATGAAGAGGCAGCAGAGAACTACCTCCACGCCCTGCAGGCCTTCAGAGACACTGGTACAAAATGTATTCAAACAGTCAACACACTACTGAAGAATGTACTATTTTAATAATACAAAGACGATCCTGGTCACGGCATTTCCACCGTGTACGTGAGGTCCATGCCCACCGTCTA
>JACXGI010017075.1:0-14996 GCA_016801175.1 Esox masquinongy
GGTGTTAAAACTGTCTCCACGATGTCATCATAATGGGTCTCAAAAAAATAATCAGGAGGATCGAGACAAGAATGTCTTCTCTGGCTCGGGTGGTCCACTTCACAACCGATGCATGCTTTGTGGAGAATAGCCCCAACAACGTTTTCCAGAATCATGCCCAATGTTGCTTTGATGATGTTTAAAACTTTTGGTGCAAGATGTTTGTCCATTTTGTGATAACTCTTGTTAGCATTTGAAAGGTATGACAGATTAAAATGTCAAAGTAAATTGTTAAATTGTTTGTATGGACATAAACCTTTATATAATGAGCTACATATTTAATTACAGATAATAATTGTCATTTTACATGCATTTATCTGTAATTTAAGAAAACAGAAAAAAATACTGTATAAATTATATAGTAATTGTTCTGTAAAAAAGAAGGAATATATGTAATCTGTCATTATTGGCACAATACTTAAAATAACAGTTGAATTGTTCATTTTTACAGTGTAGCCTTTGTGGCTGTAGTCTTTGATGTTGTTCCGTGGTTTCCTAAGGCATCGTGTATGGTTTGGTGTATGGATGCCTTGCACAGAGGGGAGATGGCAGCCGATGACGCACACCGCAGACATCACCACAACACATCACCATGTGTGCGGCGATTGGGAACAGGTGTGGGAACAGGTGCGCGCTGCAGCTCAGGGATGCGGGCGCCCGCCTCTGCGCGTTCACGGAGGCGGGGACGTGACACTGAGAGGATGCTCTCAATGGTGCACCTGTAGAAGTACGTAACAGTACATGCCCCCCCCCCCCCGACGGACGCCCCCAGGCGAACCACCCGGGGCACCCGGCCGACGGCGGTGGAAATCCCAGATGAGAGAGGGATCCAGGATCTGGCGACGGGTAATCCAACAGCGCTCCTCAGGGCCATAACCCATCCAGTCCACCAGGTATTGCAGACCGCGACCCCGACGTCTGGCGCCTAGGATGCGGCTGACGGTGTAGGCGGGTCCCCCGTCGATGATCCGAGGAGGAGGCGGCCGCGGAGGAGGAAGGAGCGGGCTGTGGCGGACGGGCTTGAGGCATGAGACGTGAAAAGAGGGATGGACCTTGAGGGATGGCGGTAGTATCAGGCGGACGACGGCAGGGTTGATGACCCGGTCAATGGTGTATGGACCGATGAACCAAGGGGACAGCTTACATTCCACCCAATGTAGCTGGGAAGACCAGGATGTGGGGTTGGTGGAGACCAAGCAGCGAAGGGTGGTCTCCAGGACCGGGTTGGCCCTCTCAACCTGGCCGTTGGTCTGGGGGTGGAAACCGGAGGACAGACTGACGCTGGCGCCGATAGCACGACAAAAAGACCTCCAAACCGCTGACGTGAATTGCGGCCCCCGGTCGGAAACCAGGTCAGTGGGGGGACCAAAAATGCAAAAAACCTGTCTGACCAGTATGACCGCCATCTCCTTAGCTGAGGGAAGCTTGGGTAACGGGATGAAACGGGTGAATTTGCTAAAGCAATCGACAATGATGAGGACGATGATGTTGCCTTCGGAGCAGGGCAGTCCGGTGACGAAATCCAGTGACAGATGAGACCAGGGACGTCGAGGCACAGGTAGAGGTCGCAGGAGCCCGGCACTGGGCTGGTTCGACAGTTTATACTGGGCGCAGGTGGGGCAGGCGGAGACGTATGTACATGTGTCCGTTTGCATGGATGGCCACCAGAAACGCCTGCGGAGAAAAGCCAGAGTGCGGGCTTGACCGGGGTGGCACGTGAGCTTGGAAGCATGTGCCCAGTCCAGCACAGCCGACCGAGCAGGTTCAGGAACAAAGAGACAGCCGGGGGGGTCGTTACCGGGGCCAGGGTTCCGGAGGAGAGCAGCCTTCACTGTCTCCTCAATCCTCCACAACGCAGCGCCTATTACGCAGCGCTTGGGAAGGATGGTGTCGGGTTGCACGCGCGTCTCCTCTCCCTTGATGAAGACGCGTGATAGGGCATCGGGTTTACTGTTCCGTGACCCCGGTCTCTAGGTCAGGGTGAAGTCAAACCGAGCAAAAAACAGTGCCCATCTGGCCTGGCGAGGGTTGAGACGTTTGGCGGAACGGATGTACTCAAGGTTACGATGGTCAGTCCAGACAATGAATGGTAGGTCCGTTCCCTCAAGCCAGTGCCGCCATTCCTCCAGCGCGACCTTCACGGCCAGTAACTCGCGATCCCCGACGTCGTAGTTGGCTTCTGCTGGTGTCAGACGACGGGACATAAAGGTGCAGGGATGGAGTTTGCCGTCCTTGGCGCGCTGTGACAGCACCGCCCCCACCCCAATGTCTGAGGCATCCACTTCAACCACGAATTGACGTGACGGATCGGGTAGAGTAAGGATGGGTGCCGAGGTAAACCGGGTCTTGAGGTCCTGGAAGGCCGCCTATGCCCTTGGAGTCCAGGTAAACGGTTTGGCGCACGAGGTAAGGGCGGTCAAAGGAGCGGCCAAACGACTGTAATTCCGTATGAAACGCTGGTAAAAATTTGCGAAGCCCAAAAACCTCTGCATCTCTTTTCTGGTGTTCGGGGTTGGCCACCCTACAACTGCCTCCACTTTGGAAGGATCCATCTGGACCCGTCCCTCCGAGACGACGTATCCCAAAAAGGAGACGGTCGACGCATGAAACTCACATTTCTCTGCCTTGACGAAAAGACGGTTTTCCAGGAGGCGGAGGAGAACCTGCCTGACGTGCTGGACGTGTTCCACTGGGTCTCTAGAGAAGATTAGAATATCATCTAGGTATACAAAGGCGAAGCGCCCGATCATGTCGCCCAGCACGTTGTTAATGAAACGCTGAAACACAGCCTGCGCATTGGTGAGCCCGAAGGGCATAACCAAATATTCGAAATGCCCAAGAGGTGTGTTGAAGCCGGTGAGCCACTCGTCCCCCTCCCTAATTCTCACCAAGTGGTAGGCACTGCGAAGGTCGAGCTTGGTGAAGACGGCGGCACCTTGCAGAGAGTCGAAAGCCGAATTCATCAGAGGGAGGGGGTACTTATCCTTGATTGTAATACTGTTCAGCCCCCGATAATCGATGCACGGTCGGAGAGTGCCATCCTTCTTCCTCACGAAAAAAATCCTGCTGCCAGAGGGGAGCAGGATTTTCTCCATCGCCTCCTTCTCGGGTTTGGAGAGGCTGTACAGACGGCTCTTAGGGAAGGTGGCACCGGGTTGCAGCTCAATTGCGCAGTCGTAAGGCCTATGCGGAGGAAGCGAGAGAGCACCACGCTTGTTGAACACTTCCCTGAGGTCATGATTTTCTGAGGGCACTCCCCTCAAGTTGGGTGACTGGGTGCTGGTGCTGGGATCAGGCGCGTTCGATGGACAAGCCGCTCGCAAGCAGTCAGCATGGCAGGATGGGCTCCATCTGGTTATCCTGCCCGCGGACAAGTCGATGTCAGGATTGTGTCTGACCAACCAAGAATAGCCCAGCACCAGAGGGATGTGGGGGATGCTGGTGATCAGTAAGCGGACGCTCTCAGAGTGATTCCCCGACATTAGCAGTTGGACGGGTTCGCCAAACGTCTCCCATCCAGCGCCACTGCTTCAATGGCCTCCGGGAGTGGGTCCGCGGAGAGCCCCAGCTGGGTGGCCAAAACGGAATCAATAAAGCTGTCGTCGGCTCCCGAGTCGATCAACACCTGAATCTTCAACCGCTGCCCGTTGTGGCAGAGGATGGCAAAAAACGGATTCCGGGGACAGGAGATGTCGGTGGTAGGGCTCGTTAGTTGTCTCCCCGCAACTAGCGAGCCTGTCGGTTTCCCGACTTCATACATGTGGCGAAGTAGTGTCCTGGACGACCACAGTACAAACAGCTGTTGTTCTCCCTCCGGCGCTGGCGTTTTGCTCCGTCCAGCCGAAACTGACCCAATTGCATCGGCTCGGGGTCAGGAGGTCCCGAACCACCCTCTGCCTCCCTGGGTGTGGGTGGAGCGGACTTCAGGGGCGCGGCCCCGGACACGGATGGTTCGGTGGCCAGTAGCAACGTGGACGAGCCGCATAGTCTCTCTCTCCTTCGCTCCCGTGCACGGTTGTCAATTCAAATCGTTAGGGCGATCAGGCCATCCAGACTATCCGGTTCTGGGTAGGAGACAAGCTCATCCTTAAGGTGGTCAGCGAGACCGTTGACGAAGGCCGCATGCAAGGCCTCGCCGTTCCATCCGCTCTCGGCCGCCAGAGTGCGGAATTCAATTGTGTACTCCGCCACGCTGCGCCTCCCCTGGTGCAGCGAAAACATACGGGCCGAGGCGTCCTTTCCCTGAACCGGATGATCGAAAAGCCTCCTCATCTCGTTTGTGAAGGAGGCGTTGGACTGAGTTGCCGGGTCCTGACGTTCCCACAAGGCGGAGGCCCACTCCAGGGCGGGACCACGGAGCAACCCAACCAGGTACGCAATCTTCGCGCTGTCAGAGGCATAGGTCCTTGGTTGCTGAGCGAACACCAGGCCGCACTGCAAAAGAAAAGACCAACACAAACCAAAGTCGCCGTCATATCTCTCAGGAGTAGGCACCCAAGGTTCCCGATCCGGGGAGGGAACTGGTAGGGCTCTGGTGGAGCTGGCGCAGGTGGTGCGCCGGACGCACCCGAGGAGGGAGGGACCGGAGTACCTAGTTGGGTCTGTATCGCCGAGACGCTGACCGAGAGAGCCTGTAGGGAACCCACGATCTCCTGTAACGCCAACTTGTGCTGACCCAGAACGGCGCCTTGAGCGGAAATAGCTTGGCGCACGGCGTCCAAATCCGCTAGATCCATGTTGGCCGGATCAATACTGTCACGAGCACAGGTAAGGATCCAAGCGCTGACTGGGGAGGAAAGGGGGAGTGGCAGGTGGAGGAGAAGGGAACGGGCAGTGAGGTGACTCACGAACCGGAGGCGACGGTACAGGCAAGTGGCAGGCAGAGCAGTCGGGGACGGGCGGAAGATCGGCAAGCGGGCTGGCGGCAGTAGTACAGGCAGGGAACAGGCAGAGTAGTCGGGGACAGGCAGGCGGTCGGAAATCGGGCGGAAAACGGAAGCACAGGCAGGGAACAGGCAGAGTAGTCGGGGACGGGCGATCGGTCGATACACGGAATAGCGAAACGAGGGTTTGTGAATTGCTAGATATGGCATGCGAGCAGAGACCATTGATCCGGCAGGGAAGAGGTAACAGGGAGTTGTATAAATACGGTAGGAGAGGGGATGATTGTGAACAAGTGTGTGCGGCGATTGGGAACAGGTGTGGGAACAGGTGCGCGCTGCATCTCAGGGACGCGGGCGCCCGCCTCTGCGCGTTCACGGAGGCGGGGACGTGACACTGAGAGGATGCTCTCAATGGTGCACCTGTAGAAGTTGGTGAGTTTTTACAGACATGCCAAACTTCTTGAGTCTCCTCAGGAAGTATAGTTGCTTTTGGGCAGTTTTCACTGCTGAGTTCGCTTGCCTGGACCAAGTGAGGTCCTCTGTTTATGCAGGTGCAACCCAACAGGCACAAAACATACTTGGCAGCAACTGAAGATGAAATAAAAATATATACTTCAAACAGGAAAAGTATAATATCAGTACAAGCAATTGTGATGCTGTTTAGCCCCCCCTACCTAATTAAACAACTATCAGTGGCTACATTGAACATATATTTAGGTAGTAAGTGCAATTTTCTAAGCAAAAAAGTACAATTCTCAAAAAAAGTACAATTCTTTGTTGGCCTATCTGTACATTAATGCTGTGGAAAGACTTCCTATTCACATAATCTCCTTCATTTACTGAAGGAGCTGTGATAGGAGTATGAGTACCATCTATGCAGCCAATTACCCCGGGAAACCCTAAAATATTAATTGATTAGTGCTTCAAGTCTCAAAGCTTCATACTAAATAAACTGATTACTGCTTAGACTGATTTGGGAACTTGGGAACACTGCATAAGTGTACAGAAAACGTTTCAGTGCAAGATTCGCATCCCTGACAGCCCGACAGAGACTGTTGTCTTGGACATATGCTCAGCGTCACCTATGTTATACAGAAAACTGCAACACAATGAATTTGTTCCGAATTGAGAGCATGTCCACTATGTATCATAGGAACAATATGAGGGCTGAGAGTATTGTTCAGATAAATGATCGATTGTGCAGAATAACGGTAATGCTCAAACAGATAATCATCAGGGAATGATAAAACAACGAAGCGGGGTCTGATCACTCTCTCCCAACTGAGATTTCTGCGGAGTATTTGTGCTTCAACTGGCTCTTCGAGAAAAGGACACACCCTGTGTGACACATTCAGATGGCAGGTTTAAGTTAAAGAGTAGGAAAAACACAGGGTTAGTTGGATAAAACCTGCTAGCGAGCAGGTTAGCTTCACAGAGTATGTTGCCGTAGTAACTGACACTTTTTGATTTGAATTACGGAAAAAATGAACTTTTCCACAATATTCTAATATTTTGCGATGCACCTGTATGTCAGTAGTTTAGTCAGAGATGTTACAGATAATGCAGTCACTACACTTCTGGGTAGTTCTGGGCAGACCTGGGTTCTGATTGGCTAAACGATATTATAACAGATATTGTAAACTGGGTGGATGAACCCTGAATGCTATTAGGATGAAAACCGTGAAAAGTATAAGATGTATTTTTGTCAAAGTTATGACAAAAGTTATTTTTACTTTTCAAATTTCATTGATAAAAGATTCATATTGGCAATAAAGCACAAAGATGTATGATATAGTGGCCAATATAACATGGCTTACAGCTGTTTCCATGCTGTCCTTTGTGTCATACATAAGAAAAGCTGTCAGCTGTGGGTTAGGAGTATATTGTGGCCATTTATCACCCTCCCTGGTCGCTTATGTTTTTATCATACATTTCTTATCATTGGTATTGGTGTCAAGTACACTTTTTTAATCATACATTACTGTTAAAGTTAATTTATTTCTTTAAATGTATATCAGCAGTCATACTGAAACAAACAATGTGAATGTTGAATCGTTTTGCAAAATGTTATTTAAAAAAGAGGTAAAAAGGTTGTGGGAATAAAAAAGCACAGAAAACTTCCAATTGTAATTCTCTAAGAAATATAAAGACCACATAACTAACCCAGTCTGTCTCAATGATCTTTTCAATTTGTATTTGTAACAGAAAAATTAAAGTACTGATATTGTTGAATTGAATATGGTAAAACATAAAAAACGTAATTAACACACCAAGAGGAATGTCGTTAAGGATGTAATGGGGACATAAGAGGCAGCCTAGATTTGACACTGCATTTTTTTTTTAACCAAATTTCCACACAATTTACAAAATAATAACACTGTTTAGGAGTCATAGAGTGCTTTATCAAGAAAATACAAGATCCCGTTTTGGTTGATATTGTTCGTAATTATGTTTTGTTTCTTATCAATATTTTGTTCTAAATTCAGATCCTTTACATAATTAATAATATGGATCATTTAACAACAATTCTTAAAATATTTAATTTTCCCAATACGTTTTCCTTGAATGTACATTTAAGCTCATAAAGCAATACAAAAAATCCGACTATATTCCAAATATTTGGGAAAAGGATTGTCCAGTTTTTTTAAGGAATTCCAAAGTTAAAACCTTGTCTCATCCCAGCAGCTCCCAATTAACACAAACACAAGTTTGTGGCAACAGTCCTCCAAAACATGCCCTACCAAGCTTTTCTGTTTAGTTTCATCTTGCTTGCTTAAACAGGATTAACAGGATAGCTGAATGTGTTGGATGAAACACTTATTTGAATTACAACCTCAGTTGAGCGTGCAGGTTCCGATTTGCCTGCAGGGGTTTCTAAGGTGCAACGAACCAAGGAAATCCCCACAGATTGAGTCTGCCATCACCCCTGCATTTGCTGTGCGGATCCGAAACGCCACTAGGAGATTCCAGGCTATGCCGGTTGTGGTACAGCCCAGACTTGGACATCGAACTTTGAAGCAGTTCAAGACCACCTAAAACCACTGCCACGCTAGAGCGATCCTGTAAAAAGAGAAGGCTTCGATTCCTTGTACTCCATTTCACACGTTTGATCTACTTCATCCATAACCTTCAGAACAAGTACGCATGCACCGGAACTTTCACTAAAGCCCAGAAACCACGTAGGAAACAATGACGACTCGAATTTGAAATAGCGTGTACCTGTTATTTTCTGCTTGTAGAAAATGGCTTCGTGTTTATTGCCTTCAATAAAAGGTAGGACCTGCTCCAGCGGCTTCGCTTTAATTCCTTTCTTATCGCCGTTTTCGTAACAGCCCACCACCCTATCTTGGACAGAGATGGTAACAGGCAATTTCAAAATTTCTGCATCGCCAATTTCGTTGCAAAGATACTTTTGGATATGTATGACGAAGTTTCCATCTGGCGACTGCAATTCTTCATTATTTTTGCTTTCAAACTGGAAACTGTGTTCATCGATCACCAGGTACTGGCTCTTGTTCATCATGATTCCAGATTGACATTTCGCATCTCTTTTGAAATTATCCGACTCATAACAGACATTTTCAAATATGATATTCTCAACACAAATCGCTGCAGAATCAACACATTTATATGTGCTACTGTTTTTAGATGCCATCATTATAATTGGAAGAACATATCCAAATAAGAAATGTAGGCTTGAACGTGATTTTTTTTTACCGTTATGATGTTAAGATTCCCAAATCAACTGTATCTACCACATTTCCGCATAGCCTTTTAGTTTTGAACAGGGAAAGAGCCAGATCTACTGTATTTCAGTGTGGTCTAGTAAGCACTTGTGGAGGGGGTGCCCCAGAGCATGACATCTCACTGGCTAGTCTTATTTTCTGAAAAGCACCAAGGACCAGTCACCTCCCACTCGCCAAGCTAGCCCCGCTCGAAAAAAAGACTGGATGTCTCCGCTCTGGGGAAAAAGCGAGAAACAGATCTGAAGCACCGCGGAATTCAGGGGCGTCACTAGTTCTGGGCTTCTTTTAAGTAGATTTTATTCAGTTGATCAATTTAAAAAAAACTCCTCAAGTCATCCAAACGTTAAAATAAAATTTAGAGCAATTACAAACTGACGTTTTTCATCACTGTTTCGTATTAGTGAAATAAAACAGCACGGAATATCCAGACATCCACTCATTCACAGTTACTTTGCTTGACGGCCACGATGGGCCCTGCTGCAAGTAATGGTCGTATAATATGGTTTCCCATAGTTTTTTTCTCCATAATCGCTGGTTCTATAGGATTTAAACGATTATTCCATGTGGCAACACAGTTTAAGTATGAGCATGCCAATTTATTCAGACTACTACTAATAATAATTCTAGATGTACTGTGCTGAAAGGAGTGTCCACCAAAAACAGCAGAGGTAGCGGTTCTTAACACTTACACAATAATCATATATTTTGTGCTGTTAAATATCACTGATAAACAGTGTCATAGAGATAGCAAGAGGAAGTTGTTAAGAAGAAAAATCAAAAAAATCTATCAACACTGTCTGCATTTAGTCATATGTATGGAAAATGTTCACAACAATATAATAGACTGGGTACCTAATTGATTAATGCATTTGTATCCGCTTGAAGACTGATGTTGGAAGTATAGGCTTTTCTGACATCATTTCACAGCTCTGGTGCTAAATGGGTGAGGAACCAGTCCATCCTGATGTGTAACATTGGAGTACAGACAATATATCATTTCTTTCCTTGAGCCATTTGTTAGAATGGAGTTGCAAAATTGAAATTTAAAATATTGGCATCATGCTCTGACCTTTTCGACTATTATGGTTAAAATACAATCAAAAGCTTTCCCTGCCGCTATCCAGTCAAACATACGTTTTTGTCTCTGCTGATCTTTGTGGAGTTAACAGTGTATTTGATCAAGACGGGAATACTGGTCACAACTTTTGACAATGTCTTTGGTTTGCTTGGTCATATGAGATTAGCTGGGAGCTGTGCAAGATAAATGGGAAATATAATACATTCAAAATGTGTATCTAGGCACTAGAGGGACAGTTTTCAGACTACATTTAATGAAGGATCTTGTGTGAGGAAGCAGGGTAACATGAGCTTGGCACACCTGCTCATATTGGGGCAGACAGTGTTGACTGAGTTACATAATCAATAAGACAAGTGAGGCAGTTCCAGTGGGAGACAGACATGCCTATACATTAAAAAAGTTTAAGCCACAAACAAATAGATGGTAAACAACTTCCTCTTGCTATCTTAACAACTTCCTCTTGCTATCACTATGACACTGTTTATCAGTGTTATTTAACAGCACAAAATATATGATTATTGTATGTGTTAAGAACCGCTCCCTCTGCCGATTTTGGTTGACACTCATTTCAGCAGTGTTCATCTAGCATTATAATGTTATCAGTAGTTTGCATACTTAAACCGTGTTGCCACATGAAATAATCATTTAAATCCTATAGAATCAGTGATAATGGGGGAAAAAACAATGGGAAACCGGATAATTTCATTCTTTTTAAGTTTCGTAGAACAAACAGTCATACCTTATATTTTATACTTTAATACACTAGCAATCTGCTATATACACAGTTCAAGGTCCAAGCCTGGGCTGTACCACAACATAGCCTGCAGTCTCATAGTGGTGATGCATATTGGCACAGCAGAACCTGGGGTGATGGTAGACTCAATCTGTCAGGGTTTCCTTGGTTTGTTGCACCTTAGAAACCCCTGCAGGCAAATCCTAATCTTTATGCCAAACTGAGGTTGTGATTCAAATAAGTGTTTCATCCAACACATTCAGCTATCTTCCTGTTTAAGCAGCCACGGAGGGTGATAAATGGCCACCATATACCCCTAAACCACAGCTGACAGCTTTTCTTATATATGACACAATGGACAGCATGGAAACAGCTGTAAACCATGTTATACTGGCCACACTGTATCATAATTCTTTGTGCCTTATTGCCATTATGAATCTTTTATCAGTAGAATTTGAAAAGTAAAAATAACTTTTTGTCTTAATTGTGACAAAAATACCTCTCATATTTCACAGCAAATTTAGCAAATTAAAAAATTAATCACATTTACATAAATATTCTGTCTCTTTACTATGACACATTAAATTGAGCTCAGGTGCATCCTGTTTCCAATTGTCATACTTGTTTTTACGACTTATTTGGAGTCCACCTGTGGTAATTTGCATTGATTGGACAAGATTTGGAATGGTATATACTTGTCTCCAACCCTGTTCCTGGAGAGCTAGTGTTCATCTGTCCAATAACCTGTGCAGCACATTATCAATCAGGGCTTGATGGTAAAGTGGCCAGACGCAAGTCACTCCTCAGTAAAAGGAACATGAAAGCCTGTTTGGAGTTTCCCAATAGGCACCTAAAGAACTCTTAGCTGACTGTCATGTGTTGATGGTGACAGTTATTTTATGATAGTTAAACCTGGCTGCCATAAGAGCTTACCTGCTATGAAAGGTAGGCCAATGACAGGCATATTATTAGCTTGCTGCTGGTGGCTGCCGTGACCAAATATTTGATTTTTAATGAATATTTGCAGACAATATTATAATTAATTTTATTTATATTAAATATTATTTGAGCTTGTTTATATCTTACTGAGAAGGCTTGTGTGGCATCTGTTTCCATAGTTAAATATTGTTCATTGCGGATAGGTTTGGTTATTCATAAGATGTTGGGGACATCTGCACAAATACAACCCCGTTTCCAAAAAAGTTGGGACGCTGTGTAAAATGTAAAAAAAACCAGAATGCAATGATGTGAAAATCATTTAAACCCTTTATTCAATAGAAAATACAGTTGTGCTAATAAGTTTGCATTCTCTGGCAGAAATTGTGAAATTTTGGCACTGATTTTGAAAATATGACTGATCATGCAAAAAAACTTTTTATTGAAGGATAGTGATCATATGAAGCCATTTATTATCACATAGTTGTTTGGCTCCTTTTTAAATCATAATGATAACAGAACTCACCCAAATGGCCCTGATCAAAAGTTTGGCCTTGTTACAGTCACACAAGGTGACACACACTGGTGAAAATGGCAATTAAAGGTGAATTTCCCACACCTGTGGCTTTTTAAATTGCATTTAGTGTCTGTGTATAAATAGTCAGTGAGTTTGTTAGCTCTCATGTGGCTGCACTTAGCAGACTAGATACTGAGCTATGGGGAGCAGGAAAGAACAGTCAAAAGACCTGTGTAACAAGGTAATGGAACTTTATAAAGATGGAAAAGTATATAAAAGATATCCAAAGACTTGCAAATTCCAGTCAGTACTGTTCAATCACTTTTTATAAGAAGTGAAAAATTCAAGGATCTCTTGATACCAAGCCAAGGTCAGGTGGACCAAGAAAGATTTCAGCCAAAACTGCCAGAAGAATTGTTCTGGATACAAAGAAAAACCCACAGGTAACCTCAGGAGAAATACACGCTGGAAAAAGACAGTGTGGGTGTTTCAAGGAGCACAATACGATATTACTTGAACAAAAATGACCTGCATGGTCGAGCTGCCAGAAAGAAGCCTTTACTGCCCCAATGCCACAAAAAAGCCCAGTTACAATATGCCCGACAACACCTCGACACACCTCACAGCTTCTGGCACACTGTAATTTAGAGTGACGAGACCAAAATAGAGCTTTATGGTCACAACCATAAGCACTATATTTGGAGAGGAGTCAACAAGGCTTATAGTGAACAGAATAACATCCCCACTGTGAAGCGTTGTGGTGGCTCACTGATGTTTTGGGGGTGTATGAGCTCTAAAGGCACGGGGAATTTTGTGGAAATTGATGGCAAGATGAATGCAGCATGTTATCAGAAAATACTGACAGACAATTTCCATTCTTCTGCACGAAAGCTGTGCATGGGACGCTCTTTGACTTTCCAGCATAACAATGACCCTAAACACAAGGCCAAGTTGACCCTCCAGTGGTTACATCATAAAAAGGTGAAGGTTCTGGAGTAGCCATCACAGTCTCCTGACCTTGCAGTTTTTCATTGCTGAAACACATTTCTTGAAACCTTGACCCATTTTCTCAAAACTGTAAACACAGATCCAAATCTTCAAACTATATTCACAATACCCCTGACTCATAGATCAAAATCAAACTCTCGCCTCAAAACCATTTAATCTGTTCTCAAAATAAAACAATGCTTTCAGATCATACACACAGCTAGTCAATATATAAACACTACAGAGCATTCATTAGACACTACATATAAAAATGGAGAACACAGCATCCAGGGCATGTAGTTACAGAAAAATATGTTTATTTTACATAGTAAACGCATTTTGCAATAAATAAAGTATAACAATCACAACTTTAGTACTATGAATAAATTGCATACTGTAAGTAATACAGTATTGAATGTCTTTATATTCAGCACTTGCATGAAAATACGGTAGTCCAACTGCAAAAGCCCAAAGAAAAAAGAAAACTCTAAATGAAAAGCATGTTACAGTAAACTCAAAAATGTTGTGCAACTGCAAAGTCAATTTGAGATTTATTCTGCCTCAGCATCACATCTTTGTGCTGGGTCCGGCCAGAGGGCTTCGCCCACATCACAGGCAACGTTTTCTCTCACCAGGCAACGGGGGGAAAAACACTCTGGTGTGCCAGATCCAGCCTTGACAACACCCCACACCTATGTCACCACAGGCCAATTCCATTGCCTGTAAAAGATTTTCCCTGGTATATGGTTGTCGGTCAAGGACCTTTCACCGCCATACAGAGAAAAACTCTTCTATTGGGTTGAGGAAAGGGCTGTATGGTGGAAGGCAAACATTTATGAATTGCTGGTTGATGTTGAACCACTCGTGTATCCGGACACCATGGTGAAAGCTGGTTTGTCCCAAACCACAACATAGACAGAATGCACTGCCTGCTGATGATCCTGCTGCTTATGCTCAAACAAAACATCCTGAAGACCACCCAGAAATGGAAGATGCTCAGTGTTATATGGCCCCAGGATTGCATGACGGTGGAGAATCCCACGATTACTTATGGCTGCACCAAGGGTGACATTGCCACCACGCTGGCCAGGGACTTCCACAATGGCACGTTGGCCAATTATGTTCCTGCCTCTCCTTCTCCTCTTCGCCAGATTGAACCCTGCTTCATGTACAAAAATGTATTCATGGGGCCTTTCCATGGAATCCAATTCAAACACTATACATAAAAACAGATAAAAAAGTAGTTCAGTAAGTGACACAGAAAGACAGACTTCTGCAATAGTGTATTTGTATGCACACCTTATTACAGTTTTTTTCAATTGTTCACACGCAATTTTGAAAAACGCGTTCTTTTTTTCAAAATATAATCACAATTATCCAAACACCACACTCAATTTGCATAATTCATAGATTGTTTGCAAAATGACACACTTCAGTCAAAACATACACACTTCAGTCAAAACATATACACATATTTGTGAAAATGCTATTAGTTTTCATTTAACCAACACAGTCCTCAATGATCAGACACTATTGCAGCCAGTTTCACACTGCTGTGATAAATAAAAAACACATTTGTAAAAAAACTAATTTTAGGAAATAGCATGTGCTAGATTTTTGGCCAGACATTGTTATGTAGGGGATAATTTAGATGACAAAAAAAATAGTGACAAACCCACAACATTCTTCAATGATTAGTTTGAGATATAGGGAGAATGTACACAAATAGGCCTACTATAAACTTACCAAGCACTGCACAACACTGATACTGTAGGCTGAATATTTCAAGTATTTATTTCAATACTTACAGTATTTCTTACCATAATCAGTTACAGTAATCAACCAACAATGAAATCAATGAAACAAATAAAATCTGTGGACAAATAAAAATTACTGCATGAAGTACATACACTTTGACTCTGAAGAAAAACTACTGTAAAAGCAACAAGAATACTGTAACTATTCATCATCTCTCCGTCTGGCTGGATCAGGCCATAAGATTTCATCCACATCACAGGCTATGTCTTCATTGGCAAGGCACCGTTGGAAGAATCGCCTCGTGTGACGAATCCACCCC
>JACXGI010017077.1:0-14987 GCA_016801175.1 Esox masquinongy
TCCGGGCAGGGTAACTCCTCCTCTTCCTCTATTGTGCATTGGTTTATCTTTGAACCATTCTTAGTCTGGCTCCTCCCCCGAGACCACTTTGCCATGGGAAACCCTACCAGGAGCACTAAGGCCCAGACAACACAGCTCTCAGGTTCACAGGAACACACAAACCTCTCCACCACGGTAAGGTGATGGCTCTCGGAGAGGGGACATCATGTCTATAGATAAATGGTAATTAATTTATTATCCCAGTTAAACTCAGGATCAAGGTGTTAACCAATTTATATAACTAGGTAGTTTTTATTGTGTAGTGTTATACATGCCAAATGATTCCTTCCCCAATGCCCACAATCCAGACAACCCAACAATCTTGTTTAACATTTCCTTGACAAATGTTCTATTTCACACAGCCACCAAATACTTATTGATTTATTTGTTTTGACTATTTTAACATGTATTTTTTTTAAAAGTCATATAAATTCACATTCACCTTTCATGTGGCCTATACTTTTAATCTTCGCCAGCTCTATTGTGTACAGTAGGTCCCTGACCGCAATGCTATGAAAATGGGGTAAATCTTGGCTATTTGCAAATGATAAAAATTCTATTAAAATAACAAACAACACAAATCTAACATAGGTACTGTACTGTAGTTAAACGTTCAACATATAGATAATATATTTCATCTTCCTTGAAGAAGACCAGGTCCCGTGACTTGCTTCGAGCAAGTTGGAATAAATGTGTATAAATATATATATGTAATATTTTACTAGGGTTAGTTACCTAGCTACAAAGCACATAATATTGCGTACTGTATTTAACTACTGTACTCAGCTAGCTAGTTAGCTGTAACACAAAACAACTCACTACCGAACGTACTGCTAGGTAATGTAAGCTCTTGGTTGACTCTTACCTTGATTTGGAGTAACAAAATTACTTGGACTGCCTTGAACTGTTGTCGCGTTTTCAGTAAACATTTGAATAGAAATTGCTGGAATGCATTCTCAATGCTGTACTGAAATGTTAGATTTTGATAAAAAATAACCACAAGTAAAACAAATGTACAGTAACAAAGTGAAGAATTTTCTTGAGTTTAGAAAAGAAGTGGGGTTGTAGTGATTTCCAATTCTCTTAATTTCATTGGTCATTGAAAATCGTCATGCCCTCACTCCTGGTTTTCTTTGCCAGATTGGGTTATTTTGTTTTCCATCACTACGCCCTCCTACTTCCATTAACTTGATTGGCCATCAAAACATATAGTCTGTGCAGAGACCTCAAAAATAGGAGATTCCAGTTTTCTGCGATACAGTCATTCTACATAGAAAACATTCTGTCGTAAAAAACAGGGTGTGTGATCTCCACTCCGGTATTAACGCTTTAAACGTAAATTTTCTCCAACGGACTTGAGTCATTCAAAATATTTATTATTGCAAAAAATGTCACATAAATCAGTTCCAAAGACAACCAAATCAATATAATATATATATATATATAATATAATAATCAATATCAAGCCCCCTGTACAAGTTTGGGGCAAAGTGTTGAAATCTGGATCAGAGGCCCAGTTTATTCCAGTTCAGAGGATTATAAAGCGCTGTGCATACTGCCGTTATAAAGTGCAGTTTGCTAGAAATACAGAGACTGTCACGGTGGTAGTACCTGTATCAAGTCGGGCTGCTTTTTAGGCAGTAGGTTTTTTTATTGTTGCATTATCACTTTTTCTTGAACTTTAAAACATCAAACTTCTTGTGAATCTGAATCCTAAACCAACCTTTTTATAAAAGCCTTTATTCAATGACTTCTTTATTTTATTTGTCCTTTGTTGTCATTGTATTGCCTGTTTGTTCCTGATGTTTATTGTTTACAAAAGTGTATGGCTGTTTACCATTCACTTCAAATAAAAATTGAATTAAATTTTGATTTGATATTGGATAATTTTTTTAATGAGGGGATATATATGACAGTCACTGCGAAGTCATATATAGTCAGTCATATATGCATATATATGTCAGTCATATGGTCATATACTTAATACTTGTAAATTTCTGCCCTCTTCTATTTGCGCTTCTGGTTAGATGCTAACTGCATTTCATTGTACTGTACTTTTACTTGTTCAATGACAAAGTTGAATCTAATCTAATCTAAAAATAGGCTGCATAACTCTCAGGCCATGCATGACTTTCAGGCTTTGGCCTGAGAGTTATGCAGGGGGCATTACTCTCAGGCCATTACCCCACCACAGACCCATCCAGTTAGTCTCCACACTGTGTTAGTTCAACATTACCACACTGGGGGCTCTGACTCAAAAAGGCATATACTGTAAGTACACTGATCAGCCATAACATTATGACCACCTGCCTAATATTATGTAGGTCCCCCTTTTGCCGCCAAAACAGCCCTGACCCGTCGAGGCATGGACTCCACTAGACCTCTAGAAGGTGTGCTGTGATATCTGGCACCAAGACGTTAGCAGCAGATCCTTTAAGTCCTGTGTCAGGGAAATTTCTTGAACTGATGTATTCTTATTGATTAAAGTACTGAGTCCCCATGTTTAGATAAGAAAAGGAATATGGAAGAGGGGGATCTGGTATTTATTTAGGGTCATTATTGACTGGTATATGTAGATCATTGGGTTACCCATCAATCTGCCTATCTGTTTAAACCATCAGTGTATGTGTTCTTTGTCCAGATGCTGTGTCCCTTTCAGAGTTGAAAAGGTTACCCACAAGAGCCTTGGTTTAATGTGGGGGAGGACAGCCTGCCCCTTGGTTAAAACCTAGGTAGTGATAGATCAAAGGAAATGTGTTTTATTGACATAGGACAGCTGTGCAGCATCGTACCACACCCCTTTTTCCCCTTTAAGTACTGATGATTGTCCTGCATTACTTTAGAGATTATCCACCGGTTACTTCGTAACGTGTGTACACTCTCCTTGCAAGAATAAACTGTTAATTGTGCAATTGAGTTTTCCTCTGTCTTACCTACCATTTTCGTAAACTGCTTGGACTAGAAATTGCCGTCACACCTGTAAGTTGCGGGGTGGAGCCTCTATGGATCGGACTTGTTTGTCCAGCACATCCCACAAATGCTCGACTGGATTGAGATCTGAGGAATATGGAGCCCAGTCAACACCGTGAACTTGTTGTTGTGTTCCTAAAACCATTCCTGAACTATTTTTGCTTTGTGGCAGGGCACATTATCCTGCTGAAAGGGGCCAATACCATCAGGGAATACCGTTGCCATGAAAGGGCGCACACGGTTTGCAACAATGCTTAGGTAGGTGGTACGTGTCCACGTACCACATGAATGGCAGGGCCAAAGGTTTCCCAGCAGAACATTGCCCAAAGCATCACACTGCCTCCACCGGCTTCCCTTCTTCCCATAGTGCATCCTGGTGCCATGTGTTCTCCAGGTAAGCGAAGCATGCACCCGGCCGTCCACGTGATGTAAGAGGAAGTGATTCATCAGACCAGGCCACCTTCTTCCATTGCTCCGTGGTCCAGTTCTGATGCTCACGTGCCCAATGTAGGCGCTTTCGGCAGTAGACAGGGGTCAGCATGGGCACTCTGACTGGTCTGCGGCTACGCAGCCCCATACGCAACAAACTGCGATGCACTGTGTGTTCATACACCTTTCTATCAGTACCAGCATGAACTTTTTCAACAATTTGAGCTAAAATAGCTCGTCTGTTGGATCGGACCACGCGGGCCAGCCTTTGCTCCCCACGTGCATCAATGAGCCCATGACCCTGTCGCCGGTTCACCGCTTTTCCTTACTTGGACCACTTTTGATAGGTACTGACCACTGCTAACCGGGAACACCCCACAAGGGCGGCAGTTTTGGAGATGCTCTGACCCAGTCATCTAGCCATCACAATTTGGCCCTTGTCACAGTCGCTTAAATCTTTACACTTCCCCATTTCTCCTGCTTCTCACACATCAACTTTGAGGACAGAATGTTCACTTGCTGCCTAATATTATCATGGCACCCACCGACAGGTGCCATGATAATGAGATTATCAGTGTTATTCACTTCACCTGTCAGTGGTCATAATGTCATGGCTGATCGGTGTATTTAGTTAAAGGTGGTTATTATAATTCTTAATTTTCATTTCATGTCCTACTCAATCAACTTATTCTAAAATGGGAACAACAGTTAAATAATTACCATATTCAAAATGACACGGTCTTCCAAAAACAAATAATTTGGTCTTAACCTTATAATCTATAATTCCTGTTTAAACTTTACTCTTTGAAAGGGTCTCAAAAATGTGCCTACAAAATCACTGTAAAAAATATTTACAATATTTAAATATTTATATATTATTTTTTTTGAACCACTTTTGTTGTACTTTAAATATTATTTCAAAACAATAAAATGTACTAAATATATTTCAGTGTGTTGAAATGGACGCAATTATTGTATTTAAAATATATTATACTGTGCTTAAAAGTTTGCATACCCTTGGAGAATTGGTAACATTTGTACCATTTGTAAAGAAAACATGAGTGAGCAGGCAAAACACATTCTTTTATTTCTTATGGGATTCACATTCAACTGTAGGTCATAACAGAATTGCACAATCATAAAACAAAACATGGCAACAAAGAAAAAAATGAACTGACCTCTGTTCAAAAGTCTGCATATCCTTAGTTCTTAATACTGTGTATTGCCCCCTTTAGCATCAATGACAGTATGCAGTCTTTAATAATAGTTTTCCATGAGGCCCAGAATTCTTGCAGGTGGTATAGCTGCCCATTCGTTTTGGCAAAATGCCTCCAGGTCATGCAAAGTCTTTGGTCGTCGTGCAGGAACCGCATGTTTTAGATCTCCCTAGAGTGGCTCAATGATATTAAGGTCAGGAGACTGTAATGGCCACTCCAGAACCTTCACCTTTTTCTGCTGTAACCACTGGAGGGTCAACTTGGCCTTGTGCTTAGGGTCATTGTCATGCTGGAAAATCCAAAAGCGTCCCATGTGCAGCTTTCATGCAGAAGAATGCAAATTGTCTGCCAGTATTTTCTGAAAACATGCTGCATTCATCTTGCCATCAGTTTTCACAAGATTCCCCATGCCTTTAGAGCGCACACACACCCAGAACATCAGTGAGCCACCACCATGCTTCACAGTGAGGATGGTATTCTGTTCACAATAGGCCTTGTTGACCCCTCTCCAAACATAGCGCTTATGGTTGTGACCCGTAAAGCTCTATTTTGGTCTTGTCACTCCAAATTACATTGTGCCAGAAGCTGTGAGGCGTGTCAAGGTGTTGTTGGGCATATTGTAACCAGCTTTTTTGTGGCATTGTCGCAGTAAAGGCTTCATTCTGGCAATTCCACCATGCAGCTAATTTTTGTTCAAGTATCGTCATATTTTGTTCCTTGAAACAACCACACCGTCTTTTTCCAGAGCAGCCTGTATTCCTCCTGAGGTTACCTGTGGGTTTTTCTTTGTATTCCGAACAATTCCTCTGGTAGTTTTGGCTGAAATCTTTCTTGGTCTATCTGACCTTGGCTTGGTATCAAGAGATCCCTGAATTTTCCACTTCTTAATAAGTGATTAAACAGAACTGACTGGCATTTGCAAGACTTTGGATATCTTTTTATATCCTTTTCCATCTTTATAAAGTTCCATTTCCCTGTTACGCAGGTCTTTTGACTGTTCTTTTCTGCTCCCCATGGCTAGCCTGCTCAGTGCATCCACGTGAGAGATAACAAACTCATTGACTATTTATACATAGACATTAATTGCAATTTAAAAAGCCACAGGTGTGGAAAATTCACCTTTAATTGCCATGTTCACCTGTGTGTGTCACCTTGTGTGTCTGTAACAAGGCCAAACATTCAAGTGCATGTAAACTTTTGATCTGGGCCAATTGGGTGATTTCTGTTATCATTATGATTTAAAAAGGAGCCAAACAACTATGTGATAATAAATGGCTTCATATGATCACTATCCTTAAATAAAAGACAGTTTTTTTGCATGATCAGTCATATTTTCGAAATCAATGCCAAAATTTCTGCCAGGGTATGTAAACTTATAAGCATTTTATCAGAAAATACTGGCAGACAATTTGCATTCTTCTGCATGAAAGCTGCACATGGGACACTCTTGGACTTTCCAGCACGACAATGACCCTAAGCACAAGGCCAAGTTGACCCTCCAGTGGTTACAGTTCAAAGTGATTCTTTATACTGAAACTGAAAAAGGTGCTATATGCTGCTTGGCAGTGACTAAAGTCAAAACCTTGGTGTATTTAGTACACATTTCATCAGTATATTGTGACATAATGGCAGTTGTATGACACTGTGAATAAAGGTTCTTATTAAATTAAGATGACTGACTCTACCCAGTTGTTTCTTTGCATACAATGCATTTAATAGAAATTATGGAAAATACATAATGTACAATTTACAATTTGACTCTTGTTTATAAAAGATAATAAGTGTATTTTTCACAGTAATAAATGTAATACAATATGGCCTAGACTGGTGGTTATGTTGGTTTGTTCCCCATTTTGCCAACGATAATTAGCTAAACTCAATATAAAAAGGAGATTTTCCGGCTAAATAATGTCTTGAAAGTTTTTTCCATGATTCATGAGAAATGCTTAACATGCTGCATATTCATATATTTCATTATTTTAACACATAATATTGAACATTAAAATATAGGACATGCATTGTATTATGATATTGTGAGAAGTGCAAGTTATATATTTCTTGAACATATTCAGGGCACATATGTAAATATATGCTGAGAAATCCTCTACATATATGTACATATATTTTTTGCATGAGTTTTCCATGTGGGACACAAACCTTTTTTTAAATGTATTTACTTTACCAGGCAAGTCAATCAAGAACAAATTCTTATTTAAATTAACAACCTGGCAGGAGGCAAGAGGACTTCTGTGGATGGGCACTTGAATAAAAAAAAGAAACACACATGGCAAGAGCACAGTTCCAGCATAACCAGACAACAATTACAAAAAGAAAATCCAACAACAGCACACGAACAGCAGAACATAAATACGGAATTACATTTTCGTGGAGATAAAAAACAAAGCAATGTAATAGTAACTGATCAGAACCTCCCTGATACAATAGTGCCTTGTTCTCCATTTGCAGTGCAGAGCGTCAATCGTATATACGTTACGTTGTACGCGTAGGCTACTCCCATGCGTGCCACCCGTGTAATAAAAAAATTGCCTAGGATTTTAGCTCAATTGTTCTGACGTCACGTCCATCGATTATTTAGCATTTTCCTTCTGACCAACATCGTTGTCACCTGCTGCTAAATAGTCAATACTATAAAGCGATGTATTAGAGCACGTTTTCCCGTATAGAGATAGCCTACCAAAGAACGTTTTTAATTTTACCATTTCGGTTTACGGCTGCTGGCTTCGATTAACCGACTTGGTGCGCGAGTGACTGCATGGTATATTGGTTGCATTGGACCCGTTCGTTCAACAGACGCGCAGCGCTTTGCCATGGAGGGGAAACCAGTAGCTACAGAAGAGTAATCTCTCATATCGCCAAAATTACGGCCGGAATTAAATACAACTCTCTGTCTCCGGCCTCTCAAAGGAGAGACAGAAGGTTCATCATGTCCGCGAAAGAGAGATTGAAAGGGAAGGTGACGAAAGACAGCGTTACCTTGCTGCCTTGCTTCTATTTCGTTGAGGTAGGTGAGTTAGTCATTGTAAAGCTTGTTTTGAATGACTGTCAGTGGAAATGCAGCTGTGTCCTATTGTATGCGCCGCACCAGACCACACAATTGTGTAAAATTTTCTGTAAGTGGCTCTGAATTGTTATGACAGTCACGTTCAAGGATAGGAGGATTAATTATGAGGTTGCCATAGAACCGGTTGCTCTCTTCATGTTTAACTATCTTATCTGTTATCACATATTTATACAGTATAATATAAATTGGTACATATGATAGGATCATAGCGTTCATAACCTGAAATACTCATACCTCTTATTATTTTTGCCTCTCATCATCTATCAACACCCACATATATGTTCAAGAAAAAAAATATCAGTGAAACGTTTTAGCTGGTGCCTGAGATTGCCGCCTACTGAAAGAATGAACGTTCCGTATTTGAAATGATTATTTTCTTCTTTGCCCATTTTAGTGTTAAAAACGCTTGGTGATAAACACAGATTTAAATGCGTGTTGTCACTGGTCAACTTGATGCTCACACCTGTATGAGCCTGGCTGTGTGCGAGTGCGTCCGTGTGTCGAACTGTCAGCCGAGTGGCTACACCCGTTGTCGTGGTAACGATGAGGCGCAGGAATTATGTAATAGCAAAGCGGGATCATCAGAGACTGATTTTGTAAATGTGTATTTTTTTTGTGTGTGTATGTATTCTATTATGATTACGTCCGTGATTTGATATTTGCTATAGCATTAACTATAAACTGAGTACAAATATATGGAGTTAGATGTGTCTCAATATTTGTAAATATATCTAGAAAATCCGTGCGTATATTCATCACAACTCACAAATAAAAATAGGATTTGTAAACACTGAAACATAACAGCTAAATTTTCACCTTAAAATGTACTTAATTCAACCATTAATATTGATGTAATGAACGTGTGGTATAATGGATTTTTCAAGAGGTTAATTAAGGGGTATTAATTGTAATGAAGGTGTAATGGATTTTAGTGGATTACGTGCGTGGATTAAGGGAACATTAATGGGTAAAATCCCTTAAAGTGTGCCAAAATCCATTCAAATTACCCCTTAATTGTACCTTAAAGTATACTTAATTTACCCCTTAATAGTCATAATTAAGGTGGTGTTTCATGGATTTTCAAGTGGGTAATAAATGGGTATTAATTGCAATTAAGGTGTAAATTAATAGTTTCATGGATTATGTGTGTGGGATAAGGAAAAATAAAGGGGTAAAATCCCTTAAAGTGTGCTAAAATCCATCAGTTATCCCTTAATCTTACCTTGACGATTTGGAAATTAAGGTGTAATATTTATTCAGACACCATTCGCTGCAGTGAGATTCAATGGCAAAATCCTAGTGATCTAAAATGTATAGGCTTGAAGATTATTCTATCGGCTCAGATGTCCTACACACTCATAGTTATTTATCGACCACCTTCCTCAAACATTGTCTTTTATGAAAAACTCAAGAAGGTATTATGTCAATTTGACTTTAAGAAAGAGATCATTGTAATGGGTGACTTCAATTTAAACTGGGAAGACAAGTTCTCAAGGAAAAATTTTAAGCGAATTACTGATGGTTTTAATCTGGCTCAAATGGTTACAGGTCTGACACGAATAACAAACAGTACCAGTACCCAAATTGACCTAATATTTAGTAATAGACCAGAAAGGATAACAAAATCATACAATATGATAACTGGGCTATCAGACCAGTTAGAAAAATTAACCTGCAGGCGGTTTACTACTCATGCTGGCAAAGAATTATTGGGCATCCCAAAAAACAAGCAAGAGGACTTCAAGGCAGCCATAAAAAATATAAACTGGGATGAGTTACAACTTGAAAATGATTTAGAAATAACTAGTCAAAACTTTACAGTAAAATTGCAATCTACAATTAACAGGACAAGGGGAGGAGAATACAACAGGCTGGGAATCAACGCTTAGCTAGAGAGCGATACGAAGGCTTCGCAGGTCCACTACGAACAATACCTCACACCTGAGTGATGGTGGAGATCTGGCTAATATAGGGAGAGATAATGGAGCGCAGGTGTTTAGTATTCTGGTGATTGAGATCTGGATTGTGAGCTGTGTTCAGGTACATTGCGTTGTGAGTGCATAGTGGTGGCTGGTAGAGGGCACGAGAGGGAGGTGCTGGAGCAGGAACGATGCGAGGACCTCACACACTGTAATAAGAGAACTGAGAAAAGCAAAGGCGGACAATAATTGAAAACTCAAACAGTAACTCTAAAGCTATATGGAGTCAGATAGAAAAGTTAACTGGTCAAAACAATATTATAACAAAACCCATTGTATTAAAGGCAAATGATACAATCCTACATAGTCCGGATGATGTGGTACAGGCCCTCAATCAATATTTTGTTGAGTCAGTGAATACTACAGCCCAAAGTTTGCAGTTCAACAAAACAAAGCATGTACGGTTAATACTAGTGAGCCAGCACTAGCACTAATACCAGTATCAGTGATGGAGGTTGCAAAAGTAGTCGCATCTCTCAAAACCTCAAGGGCTAAGGATGTCTATGGTATGGACACTTATGTTGAAAGAGATCAATTCCTCAATAGCTAAGCCACTCACACATATCATTAATGCCTCATTCAGTCAAGGGAGGTTTCCTACCTCATGGAAACCTGCTGTTGTGGCCCCTATATTCAAAGGCGGTGACACTCTACTGACTTCCAAGTACAGGCCCATCAGTATCCTACCCACAGTATCCAAAGTATTTGAAAAAATGGCTACCAAACAAATCATTGATCTAAACTATAGCTCTTTCCCACTGCAGCCAATGCAATTTGGATTCAGGTCTAATCATTCAAAAGAAACAGCTACATGCTACTTCATAGAAAAAGTTAAGGCACCAATGGATAAAGCCAGGGTTGCGGGGGCCATGTTCCTTGATTTACGGAAAGTATTTGACACTGTCAATCATAACATTATTGCATAAACTATTCAACTTAAATTTTTCAATAGAGTTTGTCAGCCTTATCAAATCTTACCTATCATTCTGCTCCCAACATGTCAAAATCGGTAATTATGAATCTAACCCCTTATGTCTATCAACTGGGGTCCCGCAGGGCTCTAAACTTGGCCCAACTTTGTTCAGCATATACATTAATGATTTGCCCTCTGTATGTGGAACATGTGATATTTTAATGTATGCTGATGATACTGTTATTTTTACTTATGGTAAGACTGCTGAAGAGGTTGCAAGCAAGTTAACATATGTTTTAATGAATGTCACATCCTGGTTTAATCAATGTTGTTTGCAACTTAATGTGTTAAAAACAGTTTGTACAGTGGATATGAAAAGTCTACACACCCCTGTTAAAATGCCAGGTTTTTATGATGTAAAAGAATGAGACAAAGATAAATCATGTCAGAACTTTTTCCACTTTTAATGTGACCTATAATGTGAACAATTCAATTGAAAAACAAACTGAAATCTTCGAGGGGGAAAAATGAAAAATAAAAACCTTACAATAACCTGGTTGCATAAGTGTGCACACCCTCTTATAACTGGGGATGTGGCTTTGTTCAGAATTAACCAGTCACATTCAAACTCATGTTAAATAGAAGTCATTACACACCTGCCATCATTTAAAGTGACTCTGATTAATCACAAATAAAGTTCAGCTGTTCTAGTAGGATTTTCCTGACATTTTCTTAGTTGCATCTCAGAGCAAAAGCCATGGTCCGCAGAGAGCTTCCAAAGCATCAGAGAGATCTCATTGTTGAAAGATATCATTCAGGAGAAGGGTACAAAAGCATTTCCAAAGCATTAGATATACCATGGAACACAGTGAAGACAGTCATCATCAAGTGGAGAAAATATGGCACACAGAGACATTACCAAGAACTGGACGTCCCTCCAAAATTGATGAAAAGACGAGAAGAAAACTGGTCAGGGAGGCTTCCAAGAGGCCTACAGCAACATTAAAGGAACTGCAGGAATTTCTGGCAAGTACTGGCTGTGTGCTACATGTGACAACAATCTCCTGTATTCCTCATATGAATGGGCTATGGGGTAAGGTGGCAAGACAGAAGCCTTTTCTTACAAAGAAAAACATCCAAGCCCGGCTGAAATTTGCAAAAACAAACATCAAGTCCCCCAAAAGTACGTGGGAAAATGTGTTATGGTCTGATGAGACTGAGGTTGAACTTTTTGGCCATAATTCCAAAAGGTATGTTTGGCGTAAGAACAACACTGCACATCACCCAAAGAACACCATACCCACAGTGAAGCATGGTGGTGGCATCATCATGCTTTGGGGCTGTTTTGCTTCAGAAAGCTGAAGGTGAAGAGGAAGTTAACCTTTCAGCACGACAACGACCCAAAGCACACATCCAAATCCACAAAAGCATGGCTTCACCAGAAGAAGATTAACGTTTTGGAATGGCGCAGCCAGAGCCCAGACCTGAATCCAATTTAACATCTGTGGGGTGATCTGAAGAGGGCTGTGCACAGGAGATGTCCACGCAATCTGACAGATTTGGAGCACTTTTGCAAAGAAGAGTAGGCAAATATTGCCACGTCAAGATGTGCCATGCTAATAGACTCCTACCCAAAAAGAGTGCTGTATTAAAATCAAAAGGTGCGTCAACCAAGTATTAGTTTAAGGGTGTGCACACTTATGCAACCAGGTTATTGTGAGTTTTTTATATTTTATTTTCCCCCTCAAAGATTTCAGTTTGTTTTTCAATTGAATTGTTCACGTTTTAGGTCACATTAAAGGTGGGAAAAGTTCTGACTTGATTTATCTTTGTCTCATTATTTTACATCACAAGAACCTGGCATTTTAACAGGGGTGTGTAGACTTTTTATATCCACTGTATGTTTTTGCCGGACTGCGTAAGCGGAGCCGGCCTAGAAGAGCGAATGTCTCTTACTGACTGACTAACCTACCTTGTTAAATAGCGTAGTGGTTAGAGAAGCGGACCTGCAAGCTATAGGTTCCGCGATCGAATCTCCTCACAGTCAAAACAAAGTATGCATTTAGATTTGTTCCGGATAGACAAAAACCTCACTGGCTATAACCTTCAGTAGCTACCTTATAGTAAGCTTGTTCGGATAGACAAAAACTTAGCTGGCTATAACCTTCAGTATCTACATTATAGTAAGCCTAAAATAAAACTGTTTACAATTATATTGCGACTGTTTCTGGTAAATTTTCGAAGTATGCATCCGTGCATGCTTTTTGGGTCAGGATAGACAAAAACTTAGCTGGCTACTGCATTCAGTAGCGACCTTATAGTAAGCCTAAACAAAAACTGTTTACGGTTATACAATATTGCGACTATTTCTTGGGGATTTTCGAAGTACGCATCCGTGCATGGTTTTTGGGTCAGGATAGACAAACATTTTGCTGGTTACATACAACATCCAGTAGCTACGTTATAGTAAGCCTAATCTAAAACTGTTTACGGTTATATTGCAACTGTTTCTGGTGGATTTTCAAAGGTACGTATCTGTGCATGCCTTTGGGGGTAATACTATAGGCTTTATCAAAACCCCTTGGGCAGTAAAAGAGTTTGTGTTTCCACGATTCTCTCGTTTTTTCACTTGACGAGAAAGTCAGTTATCGTCACCTATATTTATTGTATCAATGTCATTCACGAATGAAAGTAAAGCGAATGTTTTTGTGCCATGAAATGAAATAGCTTTGGCAGGGAAAAGTTCATCTTTTCAGTCTCGCTAACAATTGCTCAATTCTTATGACTATTCCTAGAAAGTTAGTAGATACTAGTAAGCCTATGACTGCCTCATAAGCTGTTAAAACGGCCTGTGGCAAAAGCCATGGTTCATAGACGCTATATGTGATGGAGGTAAACTTAATAAAAAACATGAGTCAGTTTAACACAATGCTGAATGGTGTCTAGTGACTAATAAAACATGTAGCACCTTGGCGTAGTGGTTACAGACAGTGCCACTCATGTGGGAGACCGGAGTTCGAATCCAGTGAGGATGGCGATGTTTAATAATTTTAACGGGCCGCTGTAATTAAAATTTACGGTTATAGTGCGACTATTTCTTGTGGATTTTTGAAGTACGCATCCGGGCATGCTTTTTGGGTCAGGATAGACAAAAACTTAGCTGGCTACAACATTCAGTAACTACGTTATAGTAAGCCTCAACTAAAACTGTTTACAGTTATACAGTATTGCGACTATTTCTGGTGGATTCCACGATTCTCTCGTCTTTTCACTTATTTATCTTCTATTTTCACTTTTCACTTAGTTATCGTCACCTATATTGATAGATACTGTATCAATGTCATTCATGAATGACTAATTATGACTACTCCTAGAAAGTTAGTAGATACTAGTAAGCCTACTTCTGGCTAATAAGCTGTTAATACGGCCAGTGGCAAAAGAGGATTTGTTCAGGATAGACAAAAACTTTACTAAAACCTTCAGTCGCTACGTTATAAGCCTAAAATGAAACTGTTTACTGTTATATTGTGACTATTTCTGGTGGATTTTCAATGTCATTCACGAATGGCTAATAAGCTGTTAAAACGGCCAGTGGCAAAAGCCATACAGTTCATAGATGCTATTTGTGGTGGAGGAAAACTTAATAAGAAAAGTTACTCAGTTTAACACAATGGTTAATGGTGTCTAAAGAAGTATTCAAACTTGACGTGATGTTAATGCGTGACAGAATCTCGGGAGGGCAGCAACAATCAATGCTTTTTATTGCGGGCCGGCTGAACTAGGCTTGCCTGGTTTCTTGTTTTTCTAAAGGCCAGAGCGCAGATGTACAGCAAGATATTTTTATTTCAGGAGAGAGGCTGTAACGCATGCAGGTACCCTGTATGTGCGTTTGTGTTTTTCCCCTCCTGCCGTTTCCCCAGGTATCCCTTATGTTCCTGATTGTGCTCGTTGATGTTTCCCACCTGGCAGTCATGAGTGCATCGCCTGACTGCTGAGGTGGACCAATCAGTGGACACCCCTCCTAATTGCACCACCTGTTCCTTTTTCCATTACCCAATCACATCACACATCCCCTGGTTTAAAAACCCAGTCAGTTGGTTCTCCCAGAGAGACTCTTTTGATTTACCCCACATGGACATAGACACTCTTGAGATACATACTTTTTTGATAGACAGACACTTTGTTCATACATACATCACTTAGTTTAGCACATACATCTCACTTTGTCCTGTTTCATGTGAGTATGTATTGCTGTGGTGTTTTGTTTGGTGTTGTCTAGTCAATTGTTTGCTGTGTGCTGTTTAGTCCTTGTTCGACCTGTGTGTTTTTGTTTATCCCTGTGTCCCTGGGAAAAGGTT
>JACXGI010017078.1:0-14853 GCA_016801175.1 Esox masquinongy
AACAGGTGGTTAGTGGACTGGTTCCTTACCTAACAGGTGGTTAGTGGACTAGTTCCTTACCTAACAGGTGGTTAGTGGACTGGTTCCTTACCTAACTTGTCCACATCATCCATGTTGACGGTGAGGTTGGAGTCAGAGCCATTAACGTTGATCTTAGCCACTTCCATCTTGATGTCATTCAGTCTGGCAATGGTGGCGGCTGACGTGTCATTGGCAGATGCTGCCTTACTCTTCGCCTCTGCCAACATGTCACTTATATCATCTAAGAGAAGGAGGGAGAGAAGGAGATAGGAGGAGTGGAATGGAGAGAAGGAAGGAGGGGAGATGAAAGTAAGAGGGGGGTAAGGAAAGAAAAGAGGTCAGGAAGGAGGGGAGATGGAAAGAGATTGGGAAGGAGAGGAGAGGAAGTGAAAGGGAAGGAGGGAGTTAAAGGAGGAGGAAAGAGGAAAGGAGGGAGAGAAGGAAGGAGGAAGGCAAGGTGAAGAGAGAGAAAGAGGATGGAGAGGTAAGGAGGGAGGGAATGATGGAAGGATTAGCCACGAAGGGATGATGTAGCTAAAGCACTCTGATAAATTATATATAGCTTGACCATTAGTCAATAATACAGCAGATCCAGCAGACATCCTCTGTTAACGCTGAGGTCTTAACCCCTTTACCTCTGTTAATGTTGCCCAGCTCTGTCTGGGCATCCAGCAGGTCCTTCTCCAAGGCTTTCTTCTTCCTCTCTGCGTCCTTCAGACGCTTCCGCTGGGCTTTGAGGTCATCGGAGGCACCTGCAGAGTCAAAACAGACCAGGGTCACGTGTGAATGAACCAGGGCCACATGTGAATGAACCAGGGTCACGTGTGAATGAATCAGGGTCACGTGAGTATGAACCAGAGTCACCAGGGTCACTTGTGAATGGATCAGGGTCCCGTGTGAATGAACCAGGGTCCAGTGTGAATGAACCAGGGACACGTGTGAATGAACCAGGGCCACATGTGAATGAACCAGGGTCCCGTGTGAATGAACCAGGGTCCTGTGTGAATGAACCAGGGTCACGTGTGAATGAACCAGGGCCATGTGTGAATGAACCAGGGTCCCGTGTGAATGAACCAGGGTCCCGTCTGAATGAACCAGGGTCCCGTGTGAATGAACCAGGGTCACGTGTTTTGCTTGGCACCTCACAAAACTCTAAAAACCTGTGGAAAAGCGACATACTTCTCAGATCATCTTCTGCCGCTTTGGCATCAACTAGTAGGTCGTTTGCGTGATCTTTCAGATTCTGAGCTTTCTTTGTCAGGTCCTCTTTTTCCACATCCTAAATTAAAAAAAGAACAAATAAAAAACAAATGTTTAAGAATATTTATCTCCCACCCCAAAAAAAACATACAGCGAATGAAATCTAGATTAGTTATATACTGTGGAGTCAATATCTCCCTGAGTCCGCAACACAGACTGTCAACTTACTGTCAGAGCCTTATCTGCTGCATCCTTTGCCTCGTTGGCGGCCTTCTCAGCTTCATTGACTGCATCGGTTATGTTCTTGTAGGCATCAATGACTTTCATGGCATTACGCACATCAGAGCGGTTACTTGCATTCCTCACAGCGCTGAGAAAAGGGACAAGGAGAACGGGTGGTGGAGCGAGAGAAAGGTAGAGAGACAGAGAAAGACAGTAATCATGTAAACACATGCATCAGGATTTTCAGAAATGTTGATGAACAAAGCGGAGCAACTAACATGTCTCCTGACTAGGCTCTATCAGATGACAGATCTTTACCTGGCACAAACCACAGAGGGCAGAAACCAGCCAGCATAAACATCCATGTTGTAGAGTCTGACCTCTATAACAAGTTGTTTATTCTTAGAAGAACCTTCAACTGAGACTGTATTGCAAAATTTCCCAAACTAGGGATCGTAACCTCATATGGGGTCACATGATTTAAAACTTGGAAAAACGTTGCACCTGATACATGGAACATGGGTTACACAAGAATCCGACTCTATATTTGATCTTCCTACAAAAAAATCTACAAAATATTTTGAACCCATTCTTGATAGATAAGAATCTCAGGAACCATGTTTTTGTCTTAGATGAGTAGACCCAGTAGAACGAGGCAAAAAACTAAATGACATTGGGGAGATATACATGATAACGTTATTTTCTCTACAAAAGGACATACAAAGTTATTATTTTACTTGGTGTACTTATTTCAGATTAAAGAATTAAAAGTACAAATCAGTCCCAAACAATTTTTAACTGACTCACAGCTCAGATTAAGAAAGTGAACATTAGTTGTTAAATACATCACTTTTGTATATGCAGTCAACTTTCATTTAACATAAAATAGACAAAATAAATGTTGAACTTGAGATATGCAACTAGCAGAAGCTGGCATGTCTTCATAACCCAGGACCAACCCTGGCCTAAGAGAACACGTCCCCACATCCCAGGACCAACCCTGGCCTAAGAGAACACGTCCCCACATCCTAGGACCAACCCTGGCCTTAGATGACATGTCTCCACATCCTAGGACCAACCCTGGCCTTAGATGACATGTCTCCACATCCTAGGACCAACCCTGGCCTTAGATGACACGTCCCCACATCCTAGGACCAACCCTGGCCTTAGATGACACGTCCCCACATCCTAGGACCAACCCTGGCCTAAGAGGACACGTCCCCACATCCTAGGACCAACCCTGGCCTAAGAGAACACGTCCGCACAGTACAGAGCCCTAGAACTCACTCTTCTAGTTCCATGGCCAGTTCGTTCAGCATCTTAGCATGTTCCTCTGCCCGCTTCACAAGGTCCTCCTTGGCAGAAGCCTGAGAGAGGGTGTTGACCTTATTTGTGAGGTTAATCCTGGCCCCGTCCAATTGAGCAGCAAGCTGTTCATATTCCTGGAGAGGAGAAAAACAAGATCACATTAATTTGGCACCAAACTGAAGATAAGGGGGAAGGGGGATGTGTGAACATGTCCAATTAGAAATGTCTTGTTGGTGTTTCACATTGCAAATACATATGTGTGACGTTGTGCTCTACTCTCATGAAATCATCCCAGACGCCCTGTTGAGAGTAGACAACAGAGACCCAAGACATGTCACCCCCTCAACCTCTTTTCAAGTCAAACAAATTCCCTAATCGTTATCTGAATGGCTAACAAGCTTTGACCCCGGTTCAATCTAGAGCAATGTCTACAAATTTAAAAAAAACATTCAAATGGCACTTGTTGAATATTGGATGTATTTTTACGATGTCTAGTACCGTATGTAGATAAATTCATCAGTAATATACTGTATATTGGATGTAATTCTGTTTTTGAGCTGGAATGTGGCGTGGCTGTGAATAAACGATGTACTTAAAAGCACGTGTTATCATGGGCAGTGTCTGAGCTTACCGTCTTGCTGTCCTCCAGCATTCTCAAAAGCCCCTCAGTCTCCTTCAGCTGATCTTTTGCCTTGGCTATCTGTTCCTTCACCTTGTTACGCTCTTTCTCCAGGTCTTCCACACGTTTCTGAACAACAAACAATCATTCACTTGCTTTAGAATACATGAGGTCAAGGGAAATGTAACTGTGAATGCAATACTGATATCAACCATGAATTAACCATACAAACAAGGACTAAAGAAAATGATTACCCCTGCATGTACAGGACATCATGATATCAGGATATAATTTCTTGCTGAAAGTCTGCTATTGTGCTTTGTTATTACCAGTATATCTTTCAGTTCCTTTTCGTTGAGACCATTCTGAGTATTGGCTTTCTTCACCATTTCTTCAGCTTGTTTCAGAGCCTCTTCTAGGTCTTTCAGTTTAGCCTCATAGTTGTTCAGAAGGGCTTTTGTCCTATTGGCTGCTGCATAATTCTTTTCATACTGATTGGTGACATTGGCCTTGATGTAGTCCAACACTGGGAGAATAGAATAGAGCAGAATTTGACATTCTCACTATTTTTATTTGGTTGCTGATGCGTCAAACCAAGCAGTTCAGAACACCACATTTATGATCTTCTATTAATATGAAAGAACAGAGGACCTAGAAACGGTGGACCAGACAGAAGTCTTACATTTCTGGGCCTCGTCTTTCTCTTCTTCTGCTGCGTCTTTTTGGGGGTTGAAGTTCCGCTTTTGCATCTCCTTCACCATGCGCTCAGCCTCAGCTAATATCTTAGCCAGGTTCTCTGAGGGCACCACACCATCGCCAGACTGCTTCAGCTTCTCTATCAGGTCTGCACACAGTCAGGTTGAGATATAATGGGGGGTGGGAGAGGGTCAGAAAGAAATTAGGATAATATACATAGAGAGACAGGAGAACAGACAGAAGAGGATGCAGAGATAGAAAAAATACAAGAGTTAGCTAAGGGGGTTGTTTACCCAGGATTTTTTTTAGCAGGTTTTTAGCCTCAGTGTCCAGGTCTTCAGCTCTCTTATGGGTTTTATTCACGTCAACCACCAATTTCTCAGCTGCTATTTCCCTATCATTTGCCTGGTGGACAACACAGAAATGCACACACGTATTAGCAAACAAATTACAAATAAATTACACATTTATGGAGAAAAGACAGCAAGAAGGAATAGGTTCAGTACCTTTTTTTTGAGTGCGTTGATATCCTTTTCCAGAGTGAATGTGTCCAGCTCCAGCTGGGAGACATTGATCTCCTGACTACTTATGGTAGAATTGAACTTGCTCACCAGGATCTGTGGACAGAAAACACAAAGACTACTGTTTAGTGCTTTTTATTATCAGATAACATATGAGAGAGAGAATGAAATAGAGACACATAAGATTGCTGAAAGCTCTGGATCAAGTAACTAGTTAAGTAACCAGTTCACTTCTGTTGGTCTCCTATAAATACACATTAAATGAGCTGCTGAGTCCTGACTAGACCAAAAGTACAGCATGTAGTGCAGTATGGTCTCTGATGTGTTCATTTGCAGCTCTGGGACAAACTGAAATATCTTTTACCAGCAGGACTCTGGAATGTTCCAGGAAGCACACACCCTTTATTGCTCTCTCTCTCTCTCTCTCTCTCTCTCTCACTCTCTCTCTCTCTCTCTCTCTCTCTCTTATGTCTTGGTGAGAGGTTTGTTTGTGTGTGTGTATGTGTGTGTGTGTGTGTGTGTGCACTGAAATTCATCTATCCTCACTAGGGAGTCCTCTCCCACTACCTGTGTGGCCCGTGTAGACTACAGTACAGTACAAATATAACATTACTATATAAGTACCTTGGTCTCTGCGATGGCTTTCTCCAGCTCCCTGAGCTGGTTCAGAGATGAGGTGGAGAAATTGGCATTATCCAGCAGAGTCTTAATCCTCTGCAGCTCTTCATCCAGATGCTCTAGATCATTCAGTAAGGTCTGCGCGCAGCTATCGCACTCTGAGAACCACATAGACAAATGGAATCAGCAGCTTCTTATGATGAGAAAGGGACCCCACCCCATATTCACTGTGCTGTTTCCAATTGGATCATCCCACTGTCAGAGAGGCTGGGTACTCACCTTGACACGGCTCATTTGTATCGGTGTCCCTGGGCTCCAAAACATTTTTACACACTGTGGAAAGATCCACAGATCCACATTAGTTTGCCACAGGCACAAAAACAAGCAACCACAACAACCCACTGAAAAAACAATCAACAGGGTTAGGTTACCAATAGACGCAATGGGCTTGGGTTTTTGAATGACAGTAAGGTATTCACACTCACCCCCAGTCCTGGAGTCACAGCTATTCCGGTTGTCTCTACATTCACAAGGCCGACAGCTTCCTCCAGCATTCATTGGCTCACCGTAATATCCAGGGGCACATTGTTCACACCTTTCTCCGCTGTAGCCTGTTCGGCAATCACACCGGAACCCCCCGACAACCTCACTGCAGCCTACAGCAAAACTAGAGTGGAATGATAAAAAAATCAATTGTGTGTTCTATTGATCGAGACAGGCGGATCCTGGGCCCACAGGAGTGATGCGTATGGAGCAGAACACCGGAAGAGCATCTACCTATGGTCGACCCGGCCACTGATTGGTCCCTTGGTGATGCAGCACTGACCTGTAAGATGGAACCTTATAGGGGCAGGGGCAAATGCGGCATGACCTCTTGGCGGCGTCTCCGTAATAACCCTCTTTGCAGCGTTCACACCTGTCTCCAGCGGTGTTGTACTGGCAGTTCTGTACACAGAGAGAGTAGGAACTCGATTACCACTGTAAGAGTATATTCATAAAAGCTACAATCTGTCATAATGTTGACTTTGGTATCTGTTTAGAAGGGTTAGGATCAAAGAGTAATATTGTGCAATGTCAGTAGAATCCCTTCAGAAAGCATTCAGATCCCTTAAGGCAGACCCTCAACATCCAATAGCTTGTTACAGGTAAAGTCCCCTCACAAGGTGACTTTGATTATAGGTAAAAATCATTTGATTAAAGTACATGATAGTTTGTTTAGAAAGCTGCTTCTATCAGACAATTTGCTTCGCAATTGCCCATTTCTCGGTGCCAAATCGCATCATTTTAGGACAAACAATTGCACAAAGTACTATTAGTCATGGTATGTACTATAGCAGTGAAAATCATAAAAAAAGTATGAATGCCAAAAGATTTATAAACCTGAGCTTCATAACAGTACAAGGATTTACTATGGTACTCATCGTTGATCTCTCAAGAGAACATATGTTAAACATATGAGGTTTCAGTTGGCCTGCCATGGTGCAGAACAACACAGTATGAGGGCAACTGGGTAGGGTGAGATGCCAATTGGGTGCCCACAGAAGTCTAGACAATGACCGCTGGCTGGCCTGTGGCTTCCTCTTATGCTGGCAGAGTCACATGGGTGGACTTTGTCTCACAAGTGGTTTTACCATCACCTTCACTGGGGGTTATCTCTAAATGTTTTGTGCTGAGATAGTAGGTTCTTATTGACTGTATTCAGAACCACTGTGTGTGTGTGTTCTTACCAGGCACTTCCCAGTCCTTTGGTCACACTGGCTGGCCAGGCCGTTACAGGAGCAGCGCACACAGTGACCCGAGGAGGGCCCGCTGCTTTCTCTGTAGTATCCAGGAGCACATTTCTGGAACAGACAAAAACAGACACGTCAGATAAATGCACCGCATTAAATGTCCGGATACAGCCACAGCACACAGACGTCCGGGACAGAAATGACACGCTCAATTCCTACACAGCAGAACGGTCCCCCGTCAAAGCGGGGGTGTTGGAGGAGATTGGAGCAGTATGGGTTTACTTCAGCCCACCTGCCCAGCAACGGACAGTAATCACACATGTCCCAAGCTGAGTGATGTATGTCACCAGCACCACGCTGAACATGAATAGACTAGCGCGTATTCATCAGAGACACACCACTGACACTCAAAAGCCACACTTTGATGCATAACGTAACAGTCTGAAGGTCAGCTGATATCCATTAGGTCTACCACGAATAGCAAATCATCCACCACAGACTTCCAACCTCGGCTTAAATTTTACCTGGATCTGAGAACTGGTATCTTGGTCGCCCAAAGATGAATACTGAACAGTCTGTCCTCTGTCAATCACGGAAGGATATTGGACTCTTTGGGTTCCCTGGTCATGTATTGAAGGATATTGGACTCTTTGGGTTCCCCGGTCCTGTATTGAAGGATACTGGACTCTTTGGGTTCCCTGGTCCTGTATTGAAGGATATTGGACTCTTTGGGTTCCCTGGTCCTGTACTGAAGGATGGTGGATCCTCTGTGTCCATCTGTCATTGTTGCGAGAATAGCGGTTCCTCTCCCCTTCAACAAAGGGTCTGTCTCCTGCGCTACATAGTCCCAACAAGGTTCCCCATATGAAGGTCTGTAGAAGCATGCCTGTCCTGGTTCTGTGTCCACGTGTGTCCAACAGTCGTCACGTTCGGTCTGAAATAACTCCCTGCTCTGACCTGCTTCAGCCTCTTAAACACACACATACTCCCACAAGCAGAGGGCACGCCCCTTCTCCACTCACCTACAGTACCTGAGTCAGAGCCGCAGTCAGAGCAGTAGAGGGACATGTGCAAGCACACGCACACAAACATGCACGCCGCAGAAAGACGCATAAGCCACAGACAGACGTGTAGGCCACACATGAGCACACACACATTTACTTGTATAGCAACGACCAAAGACACTTTCGACTTACGCATGCAAAGGGTAAGCCACCCTCACGCACGCACACACTCACACACACCCGCGCGCAGACAAAAAACACTTATTTCTTATCTGCTACCACCGAAAAATCTGCTTCACGAACGCACGCAAAAGGTTGAAATGGACGACGTAAGAATGTAAATAACTCGATGTATCCAAATTCAGCCAGTTTCTAGGGTGCGGCTCCAGCTGAAAGACTGACTGAGTGTGTTACTGATGGCGTGTGTTATTGCGTAGATTCACACACAGGGTATGTGTGAACATGTGTCAGCCTGCAAGTGTGATTCTGTGGTGCTCTGATTTACAGTCAGAAATCTCCAGACAGTGCAGAAGCAGAACTCAGACCTTAATCATGCAGAATCAGCACACACCTAAGAGACATTTGGGTGCGTCTGTGTGTGTGTACAGTCTGGAGTGGAATGGTGAGTAACGCCGTCCCAGGTTGCTAGATGCCACGCCCGACAGTCTATGTGTCAGGGTGCCTCTCCTTTTTCTAGCGCCGGAGGTTACATATTATGCATTTCCTCAGAACACACCTGACTAGAGGATGTGTATTTGTCACACATCTACACACACCCACACAGGTAGATCATAATCTTGCTCTGGTAACAGCGATTTGTGGAAAACAAGTCAAATACAAATCTACTAAAAAGTAATCAGGACCTTAGGATCCTTAGGATTTCAGTAATTAACTTACGACTTACAAGAGATCCAAGTCCCATTACTAGCGGTTAAACACTGAAAAGACTTGCATTCACCCATCTTGTTCCTAAAGTCGAAGACCCACCCACACACTAAAAACCTCAGGGAAGAATTCTGGAAAAGTTATTGTTGTACTTGTACATGTTTTTTGGTTGTATTTTATTTTAACTGCTGTTTCCATGCCACAGTGGAGTGGTTTACAGACGTAGTTTATCTCTAATATCATGTCTGAATAATTGTGCATTTTATCCATTCCCTTGGGCTACTGGGTTTGGAACACTCACAGGGGTATTTTTCTGGGACATTCCACAAGGGCTTGTTTGAACCACTGGCTCTTTGGTGGGTGGATTTATTTTCCCCCTACTTGCTACTGACCTCACTCACCCGGCTGGGCGTGGCACCATTGTTTTCGGGCGTGTCATGACAACCACTCCAACAGAGAGGAGGGGAGTTCTCTTCCCCAAAATGACTACATCTGTCAGTCCACCCCTCTCCCTCTCAGCCCTTCTTATCTTCCACTTCTTTCTCTCTATTAGCTTCTAAACCATTTCTCTCTAACTGACTCTCCCTCCTCCTTTTATCAAAATCAACCCCAGCCATTAGACCCTAGTCCTTAGTCCCTAGCCCCATAGCCCCTAGCCCCCAACCCTTAGCCCCTAGCCCATAGCTCCCAGCCCTTAGCCCCTTGCCCTTAGCCCCTAGCCTTTACCTCTCAGCTCCCACACTCATTCTGCATAAACACTAACCCTAGAAAGGTGCATTTCATTAAAAATTGATATTCAAATGTATATATCTAATATCCTGTCAGAGTCTCCAAAATGTGTCCATTTAAAATGAAACATTTTAAAATTCTCTTAGAGTCCCAACCAACTGGTAATATGTTGGGACTGCTGTGTAGTATTAGAAAGCTGAATCTGTAAAAACAGAACTGAAAAGATTAGCACTTTCTTAAAATGGAACTTTGCCCAAGACTAAACACTGATTCATTCAAGCACGGGGACACATACAGCCTAAAGTAACAAGCAATAAAAACGCTACTGTTGTTTGTAATAATACCTTTTATGTTTTCTAATGATAGCCAAAACCTTAAAAATTAAAAATACCAAGTGATTAATCAAAGTTACTCCTTATTTGCAGGAAGCTATCTAGTTTTTTACAAACAAACATTGTAAAACAACCTGACTGGTTATAACAGTATGTATGTAGCAAAGTTTCAAGTTTGCTTTCTGCACCTCTGTTCTATAGAGTGGATTATGGTAGTATTGGTCCCCAGTGAGAATCAAACCCACAACACTGGCATTGCAAGCAACCGGTTTCATCAACTGAGCCAAACAAGACCCGCGGCCTTTTTACTCTTTTAAAATCATGCACCACATTATAGGCTTATGTTATAACCCTAACCCTATAAATCTACCTCAAGAACCAGCCAGTCCCTTCTGGGTCTCACCTGGCAGGAGTCTCCTTCGTAGAGAGGTGGACAGTCACACTTCTCCACAGTAATGGCAGGTCCCCCGGCCCCCGTGTCCGTGGCCTCCTCCAGGCCCACCTCCCCCAGGCTGAGTCTCTGGCTCTGGGTAAAGTAGAGAGCCCGCACCCTCAGACCCTCCAGCTCAGCCAGGACCATCATCAGATCCCCCCTGGACACTGGACGGTTGGTGCCGGCGTGACGCCACTTCCCCTACGTAACAAACACACGGGGTTAGTCAGGGATTGGTCAGAAGGCCAACCGTCCTGAGGGCTTAAAGGTGTCATCGACAACAGATGGATTAAGGACTCTTGACCACAGCCTGACCACCTTCTAGATATGACACTCTGTTTCCCTCTACCTCCACTAGCTGGACTCTGCCCTGGTAGAGTCTGTCTGGACCTGGGGTCTGCAGAGCCGTGTGGACCACGGTCATGTCCCGGCTCTGAGGACAGCACAGAGAAACAACCCTGGGTTACGCACAACAGGAAGTCAACATGACTTACGACTGACTAATCCACTAACAGAGGAGATGTTGTCATATGATGCCATAATGTACACACACTAAGCAGGATGTCAGGTCTGCGGTCCAACAGCAACATCCCTTCGCTGGGAATCCCAAAGGTCTTGGCCTGGTAGGTCAGGTAGCCTCCATAAGATGACACCTGGGCCCGATAAAGAGTGCTGAGATTAAAAAAAAACACAGACTCTGGGTCCGAACCAGAGGGACTGGAAAGGAAAGCCTCTGCCCCAACGATACTGATCATATGACACACGATAAGTAAAATCTTCTGCCTAACATCATAAGAAATTGCGAAAATATCACATGCTCAAATTGGATACAAAAAAAAGAGTAAACATTTTGAATATACATGGCCTCTTTACTACACACCCGGTCTCCCAGGTAGGACGGTGGCGCCACCCAGTGGAGGAGCTGAGTAGTGTCAGGCAGCTCCTGGACGTCTGCTACCAGCGTGTTACTGGAAGGATTCAGCACCGACGGCACCTCATCCTGGTCAGCCCTAACCAGGCGCCAACCACGCATGTCCACAAACTAGTAAAGGAAGAGGATTGTAAATGTGTATTAGAGGCCGACATGTTGGTGAAATGGAATTAAGTATGTATGAAAAGAAAACAATTCTGTGTGTGCAATGGGGTTATGTTCCGCAGGTGTGGCAAATATGCGGGTGCATCCATCCTTTAAGGGGAAGCAACGCTGATCATTTAGTGAGATAAGCTTAAGACCATGTTTCAACAGGTACAGTACAATTACAAGTTATTCCACATTTCTAAAGCTAATTCCTACATACAGAATTAAGGTTTCAAGGAAAATGCATATAAATCTTACACACACACACACACACACACACACACACACACACCTTCCCCCTGCGTTTGGTGGAACTCTGGCACCGGTCGGTGGCTCCAAAGCAGAAGCACCGTATGCAACCGGTGGGGTTGGAGGGGTTTAAGTGGAAGGAGCCATCTTTACAAGCGTCACAACGGACACCCTGCACGTTTCTCTGCAGGAGGGACGAGAAAACGTTAAACACCTTCACTTCCTTTTCGCAGGAGACACTCAATACGTTATCGAACTTGACTTGGTCTCCTTGAAATACTGTTAAAGACACAAGGATTCAACACAGGACAGAAGATGATCCACATCTCATTGTTCATTGTTAAAAGGCATGCAGAGTCTTTCTGAGTTACCCTGCAGAGGCACTGTCCTGTGTCTGGGTGACACACATCGGCCGTGACGCCCCCCTGGTTGCAGTCACATCGGACACACTCAGGGAACCTGTAGAAACCTGCAGCACAGCGGTCGCACTGCCGCCCTCCGATCCTGGGCTTACACCTTCACGCACACACACGCGCACACGCACACACACACACACACGCACACATACACACACACGATATTCCACTAGCGGCCGCGCTTATGAGAGTAAAAAAAATAAAAAATAAACTAGTGAAGAACAGAACAAAGCCGGAGTGAATCGGCTCTACTGACGTGCACTGTCCGGTATGGCGGTCACAGTCCGTCCCCGCGTTGGCCCTGACCCCGGTCGGGGAGCAGTCGCAGCCCTCACAGCCCACCAGAGGGTGGTAGCTGAACGTCTCGCTCTCACACACGCGGCAGGCCGGCTTCACTGTCTGAGGCGGGCAGATGCACTGCCCCGTCACCTCGTGGCACAGCCGCTGGCCACACTCACACGCTGGGGGGGGCAGAGAGGCGTCAGGGGAGGACAGCGCTGTGTGTCCGTGACAACCGAGGAACCGGAATCCACTTACGTCTGCAGTAGGGAAAGCCGTAGTATCCTGTGGCGCAGCGGGAACACTGTCGGCCAATGACATAGGGCCTACAGGGGCACTGGCCCCCAACAGGGTCGCAGCCGGTACCCGTGGAGCCTGACGTGTCACAGGAGCAGGGCAGGGCCCCGTCATTGTAGGCCGCTACCAGAGAGCGTGCGGAGTCTCGGCAGAACTGGGAGGATGTTACGGAGCTGTGAGAAGAGAGGAGAGATAGACAGGTGCGAGTGGACATTCCGTGAGTTTGTACGTCCACATGTTAAAAACCGACTGAAAGGTCACTGGTTATGACAATGTGTAATTTAATGATTGCTGTAACAGCTTGTTAATGACTGGAAAATTGAAGACGGTTTTATTATTTTGAATTTGACATCGTATCCACTAGAGGGCAGTCTATCTGCAATACACTATGGAAAGAGTTGTAGGCGGGATTCTCAAAGTGAAATGTGTATTTACTTTTATGGTGCATAAAAATGCAATGAATAAACAAATAAGATATATTTCCTCTATATAATATATATATATATTTAGGCACCGCCATCGCGGTGTCTGGTATCTGAACTGAGTGATGACAAGCAAAAACAGGGAAAGCTGCTGATTGCTATATACCGTGAATTACATCTTGCTGCAACAGATTCTTCCATTAAAGTGCAGAATCTGTCCAGAACAGGTGCTAAAAAGGCTACGTTGGTAACACCGATCACTATTAGTGTAGGAAGCAAAGACATTAAAAAATCCAAATTCCAAATAAACATGATAGCATCTTAATCCTACATCTACAGTGGATAGAAAACGTCTACACACCCCTGTGAAAATGCCAGGTTTTTGTGATGTAAAAGAATGAGACAAAGATAAATCATGTCAAAACGTTTTCCACTTTTAATGTGACCTATAATGTGAACAATTCAATTGAAAAACAAACTGAAATCTTTGAGGAGGAAAAATTAAAAATAAAAACCTTACATTAACCTGGTTGCATAAGTGTGCACACCCTCTTATAACTGGGGATGTGGCTGTGTTCAGAATTAACCTATCACATTCAAACTCATGTTAAATAGAAGTCATTACACATCTGCCATCATTTAAAGTGACTCTGATTAATCACATATAAAGTTGAGCTGTTCTAGTAGGATTATCCTGACTTTTTTTTAGTTGCATCTCAGACCAAAAGCCATGGTCCGCAGAGAGCTTCCAAAGCATCAGAGGGATCTCATTGTTGAAAGATATCAGTCAGGAGAAGGGTACAAAAGAATTTCCAAAGCATTAGATATACCATGGAAGACAGTCATCATCAAGTGGAGAAAATATGGCACAACAGAGACATTACCAAGAACTGGACGTCCCTCCAAAATTGATGAAAAAACGAGAAGAAAACTGGTCAGGGAGGCTTCAAAGAGGCCTACAGCAACATTAAAGGAACTGCAGGAATTTCTGGCAAGTACTGGCAGTGTGCTACATGTGACAGCAATCTCTCGTATTCTTCATATGAATGGGCTATGGGGTAGGGTGGCAAGATGGAAGCCTTTTCTTACAAAGAAAAACATCCAAGCCCGGCTGAAGTTTGCAAAAACAAACATCAAGTCCCCCAAAAGCACATGGGAAAATGTGTTATGGTCTGATGAAACCAAGGTTGAACTTTTTGGCCATAATTCCAAAAGGTATGTTTGGCGCAAAAACAACACTGCACATCAACCAAAGAACACCATACCCACAGTGAAGCATGGTGATGGCAACATCATGCTTTGGGGCTGTTTTTCTTCAGCTGGAACCGGGGCCTCAGTCAGGGTGGAGGGAATTATGAACAGTTCCAAATACCAGGCAATTTTGGCACAAAACCTTCAGGCGTCCGTTAGAAAGCTGAAGATGAAGAGTAAGTTCACCTTTCAGCACGACAACGACCCAACGCACACATCCAAATCCACAAAAGCATGGCTTCACCAGAAGAAGATAAACGTTTTGGAATGGCCCAGCCAGAGCCCAGACCTGAATCCAAATGCACATCTTTGGGGTGATCTGAAGAGGGCTGTGCACAGGAGAAGTCCTCGCAATCTGACAGATTTGGAGCACTTTTGCAAAGAAGAGTGGGCAAATATTGCCACGTCAAGATGTGCCATGCTAATAGACTCCTACCCAAAAAGACTGAGTGCTGTAATAAAATCAAAAGGTGCTTCAACAAAGTATTAGTTTAAGGGTGTGCACACTTATGCAACCAGGTTATTGTGAGTTTTTTATTTTTT
>JACXGI010017079.1:0-15003 GCA_016801175.1 Esox masquinongy
CAGTACTCCTCTTAGTCCAGTGGTCCTCTATATCTCCTCTTAGTCCAGTACTCCTCTTAATCCAGTGGTCCTCTATATCTCCTCTTAGTCCAGTACTCCTCTATACCTCCTCTTAGTCCAGTACTCCTTTTAGTCCAGTGGTCCTCTATATCTCCTCTTAGTCCAGTACTCCTCTATACCTCCTCCTAGTCCAGTACTCCTCTTAGTCCAGTTCTCCTCTATACCTCCTCTTAGTCCAGAACTCCTCTTAGTCCAGTACTCCTCTTAGTCCAGTGGTCCTCTATATCTCCTCTTAGTCCAGTACTCCTCTATACCTCCTCTTAGTCCAGTACTCCTCTTTGTCCAGTACTCCTCTATATCCAGGCTGACATCCTGACACTTTCCTACGCTGACGGTTGCATGTCACCTTCAACATGTCCAGTTTCCACCACATCCCCACACCTTTAATTGGTTGAGAATCATCATTTCCCCTTTGTGTTGGTGTGGAGCATTGGAAAGGACCTGACAGCTTTTTGACAGACTTGTTTACTTAGGTTATGTGCAGCACGGGTAGAGACGAGCCTCCAAATAAATGTCCCCCCGCATGACGGCAATTTCATCCTAAAATGCTCCTGCGCAAAAAGGGAGCGCAAGGGCATTCCATCAGAGGGCACACACACACACACACACACACACACACACACACGCACACATCTGTCTGATTAAGTAGAAGAAACCATGTTTTCAGCCCTCCTGTGGTAAAGGATGTGAGATGAGGTCTGTATCTTTCTCTGTGTGTGTGTGTGTCTCTGTGTGTGTGTGTGTCTGTCTCTGTGTGTGTATGGGTGTTTATGTGTGTAAAGCATAGTTATGTGTGTAAAGCATTTTTTCTTAACTCATCCTTAATGGAAACAATGATGCTGCTCCTCTGCGTGTCCATTCAGTTGGTGTGTTTTATGGATCGAGGAGGTGCTCCTTGTCACGGCTAAAGAATGGACTGCTGATAGAGGCTTTGATGGACAAGAGGAAGGGATTTTCTAGAACGGATGGAGAGTGGGCTCTCTACCTGATTTACATAATAAATACCCCCCTCTTCTCCCCCTCTTTCACCAAATCTTTCTCTCTCTCCCTGTTTTTCTGTTTTTTTGTCTTACTCAATCTTTCTGTTTCTCTTTGTCTTTCTGTCTTTCTCTCTGTATATCTCTCTTTGTCTTTCTCTCTGTTTTCGCTGTCTTTCTTTCTGTCTTTCTCTCTCTCTGTCTGTGTGGAACTGAGGAGCGAGATATCGGGTTTGAAATAGGCGCTGTTCAAAGTAGCAAACTGAAGTTTAGAGCTCCATGTAATTACTCCGGAGAAGACGGATGATAGCGTTCCATTCTGAGGACACTCAGCCAGAGGAAGCACTGTTTAGAAGAAACCCATTTGCAGTTGATCAGGAAGTCTTTTTTGCTCAGGCCACTTCCTACAACAAAGACACACACGTGCAAAACAAGTTTGAAATAATTTCTCAGTCAAGCAAGAAAAGCACACACACACACACACACACACACACACACACACACACACACACATTCAAGACGTTACAGATATGTGAAAAATGGGTTAAAAAAAAAACGTCCCCACTAAAAACCTCTCTGTCTCTCTGCTTCCATTACTCAGACGTCACAGGAGTTTCTGAACCAGCTGATGTCCAAGTTGGGAGGGAAGAACCCAGAGGAGACAGGGGGGTTTCAGGAGGCCCCCCTGGCCTACGATGCAGTCTGGGCCTTGGCTCTGGCCCTCAACAAGACGGTGGGGCCCCTGAAGGCCAAGGGCCGCCGACTGGAGGACTTTAACTACAACAACAGGGACATCACGGCCGAAATCTACCGCGCACTCAACACCAGCTCATTTGAAGGAGTGTCGGTAAACATGGAGATTATTAATGAGAATATACTGTACACTGATGTTATCGTTAATGTGATTGTACACTGACCACTTCGGGGGAGGGAGGAACAACATGTTAAAAAATACATATAAAGATTAGAGATGCTACCAATTGTCCGGTTGATAGTCTTGATAAATGACCATTATTTTCAGGGTTCCCCAGGCAATATTTGTCGTGCCAATAAAGTAATTCTAATGCAGTTCAAATAAAATGCAAAAGAGAGAGAATGTGGGAGAAAGTACGAGGCAGAGAAAGGGAGAGAGAGAGAGAAAGAAAGAGAGAGCAAGGGAGGGAGAGCGATAAAAGACAGGGCAACGAGAGAAATAGACAGACAGAGACAGAGTTATTAAAACAGGATGTGGCATTGGTCCAATTCGGCGGTGTGGTAAATGTGTGTCTCCGTGTTTCCGTCTTTCAAGCGGTAGAGTCTAAGCATTCTGTCGTGTGTGTTTCCAGGGTCACGTTGTGTTTGATGCCCAGGGTTCTAGAATGGCCTGGACACTCATTGAGCAGCTACAAGGTAAACTACTGACTGGCATTGTCGACCACTTAACCCTTCTGGTGTTTTTCATCCACGTCGATTCACAATTCATTCACACAAAGCTGCCAAGTGGGTAATTGTCAGGGATGAAAATACAACGTGTTCCATATACGGAACTTAACCAACAATGTGACTGTTCTTATCTCCACTGAAACACATTTTTTTGACGAGGGGTTAGGTTTCGGTGTGTGTGCGTGTGTGTTTCGTGGATGAAGGTCTCAATATTTTCCCGTGGCGCTGCGGTACTTACTCATAATAAAATTATATAGCTGGAAAAAAAAAGAAATGTCGTATGCATAAAAAGTTAATATAACTGCTTGAATATTTCATAGAGTGTTGGAGGGTTTCACGAAAAGCCACTTTCATGTTGCTGCCAAATGTGCTTTTTTGAAATGCAGCGGTTTCTTTTTTTTTTCGGAATGGCAATGAACCCAGAAGTATCCACAATGTCCGGTCCCTTGGTTTAGCAGAAAACCCGCTGTAGCTACGTTTAAAAACTCATCATCTTGAGAGACAGAGAGGGAGACTGGCTGATTAAGATAGGGAAGTAGGCAGATAGAGATGGCGAGAGATAGGGAAGGAGACTTTTTTCTTTTAATTTGTTTACATAAATGACTACACATGGAGTACCCATGGTAATCAGAGAGGTTGTACCCATGGTAATCAGAGAGGTTGTAAGCAGGGTTGTGTGTGTCAGGGTTGGAATAGTGACTTCCCCCGATTCTCCAGCTTCAGCCACTACTCTGCTTCTAGTGCACTCCTCTGCCCCCTCCACTGCCCCCTCCACTTCCTCCTCCTCATCATAGTAGTCGTTATGAGGCCGTGTGTCAGTAGTGGTCCCCAGTCCCGGTTCCCTCCATCCGTCTCCGTATGGCAAAGAGCCCGGCTATCGTGTCTCCGTGGCAACACGGTTGGATGTCTGGTTGTGTCGGCGTCTTGCCGCGTGCGGTCAGACGGTGCTGCTCGATTTGGCCGACTGCGTTGTGATCCTTGTGCCTGTGTTCCCGTGTTCAATCTGTCTGCCGCTTTGAGTCTCCACTGACAGAAGTGCTCTCATGTCCGGGATGTTCTTTGTGTTTTCTGGGGCCGATGAAAAATTAAGCTTGTTTTCCCAATCTTCTCCTCTCCGCCCGGTTCTGACTCAGAATTTGTTCAAGGCTAATTGGATTGGGTCTTTCCCGGGGCTTTGTGGAGGGGGTTTGGATTCGGGTGGTATAACGCGGCCTCTCGGTTAGCCAGCTGCTTTATCATCTCTGAACATCTGACTGACTTGGCCCATGGTCGGATGACACACACACACACACACACACACACACACACACACACACACACACACACACACACATAAAATTTGTTTTTCTGTCCTTGTGTGGACCAGAAAATCAGAAATCCATGTTCCCTATCCCCCATTTTCAAACATACACAAAGGGTTAAATCGATGTCCAGAATGCTGGTTTTCCCTTCTGTTTGCCTCATGATCGGAGCGTTGCTACTGTCTGTATGTCTTGACCAATCAGGTTCATGGAAATTGGAAGGTCATGACCTCCACAGCACCCTGCCCCTCGGGTCGGCGTAATCTAAATGGTACCTTTCGCTTGTGGCTGATTTTATTACTGAGAAAATGTGAATTGGACAAAGTAATTAATATGTAAACTCGGACTGATTTGGTCTTCCTGTGCATTTTCAATCCTAAACTTTTAACAGAAATTAGTCAGGAAACACATATAAACACACACACATCCTCAGAGTTCTTTGTCATGAGGTGCCATGTTGAACTTCCAGTGACTAGTATGAGGGAGTGTGAGAGCGATGACACCAAATTTAACATACCTGCTCCCCATTCACACCTGAGACCTTGTAACACTAACGAGTCATATGACACCGGGGAGGGAAAATGGCTAATTGGGCCCAATTTGGACATTTTCACTTAGGGGTGTACTCGTTTTTGTTGCCAGCGGTTTAGACATTAATGGCTATGTGTTGTGTTATTTTGAGGGGACAGCAAATGTACACTGTAATACAAGCTGTACATTCACTACTTTACATTGTAGCAAAGTGTCATTTCTTCAATGTTGTCACATGAAAAGATATAATCAAATATTTACAAAACTGTGAGGGGTGGACTCACTTTTGTGAGATACTGTATATATGTATACATACACACACACACACACACACAGATAGATATATATATATGTATACATACACACACACTCACACACACACACATATATATATGTATACATACACACACACACACACACAGACATCTGAGTGAGGTCCCATGCGGAGAGGTGCGTGTGGAGATTCATTTTAATAATCTATACTTTGTGTTTGCGTGTGTGTGTACTGTATAGTGGAATACTACTATTCCTATATATTCATATATAATCATAAAGGTTTTCACTTAATTTAATTTCTTCTTTTGTTGTGGGGGTGGAGTCACAGCATGACAATGAGTGGAGGACATAGGGAGATATGGAGAGAGGTATGGAGAGAGATATGGAGTGAGGGAGGTATGGAGAGAGGTATGGAGTGAGGGAGATATGGAGAGAGGTATGGAGAGAGGTATGGAGAGAGATATGGAGTGAGGGAGGTATGGAGAGAGGTATGGAGAGAGATATGGAGTGAGGGAGATATGGAGAGAGATATGGAGTGAGGGAGGTATGGAGAGAAGTATGGAGAGAGATATGGAGAGAGATATGGAGTGAGGGAGATATGGAGAGAGGTATGGAGAGAGGTATGGAGAGAGATATGGAGAGAGGGAGATATGGAGAGAGGTATGGAGAGAGGTATGGAGAGAGGGAGATATGGAGAGGGAGAGGAAAAGAGTGAAAAAGACAAAGAACAGGAAGGAATAGAGAAGGATACATTGAGGGAGGGAGGAGAGAGAGGGAGAGGGGGATATAAATTATGCAAATCAGGATGAGGGAGCCTCCTGTCCATCCTTCCTTCCTTCCTTCCTAATCCCTTTTCCCTGTCTGTCAAACTCCAAGCCAGTTCCAACTCCATATTTCCATTGCAACTGCAGAAAATGGAGTGGAACCAGCATGGGGGTCCAGAGTTGAGCACTACTGCTCTGTAAAGATGTCGGTTTGAGTTGATGACAGAGACAAACAAAGATTAATACAAATAGACACACAAAGATACAAAAGAGATACAAAGAGAGATACAAAAGAGATACAAAGGGAGATACAGAGATACATGAAAGACTGAGGTTGATGTGGTCATGACAGGAGAGGGGCAGACAGAGATTACATTTATTTTACAAAGACATTTTTCTAAATATATTCTACATTATAAATGATGAAACACGGAGGAAACTTTTTACATTCTAATGGGCCTAGAAGTGCTAGCTTTTCGTGCAGCCAAATGTGTGTTTGCCTGCCATAGCCTGAGGGACATCGAGTAATTAAATCTATATCAATACGCAGTAAATCATGCCATTATTGTTTTTATTATAATTTGTTGTTGTTGTTGCAATCCAGTGATAAAATTATTTTGATCTATTATTTATATCCTTGTATTGTTTATGGTATGTATATAACTGAGTCCTTAGTCCTGGCTTGAGTCGGCTCTTCAGCTCACCCAACATGGTTTTTAAAAGGGTTTAGCTCAGGGCAAATCTTGATTCTGAGCCAGTTTTTGTGTGGATCTTAAGGAATACTTTGGATCATTGTCCTGGTCCTGCTGAAAGGTTCAACAACAACACTGTTTTAGCCTCGCGACAGTGGCAGACAAATGACAGAGTCCTTCATACCATGTGTTCCAGGTTCCAGGAACCTGTAACCAGGTTCCCTGGGCCTTTGGAAGCAAAACAGCCCCACGATGTCACAGATCCACCAGCACACTTCAAACTGGAGATTTTGTATTTTTAAGTCTTGATGAGACTAAATTATTTCTTCTGGCAAGACATCAACACAGCTCGTTGGCCTGAAGTTGCCGTGTAATTGTTGTTTTCAAGGCTTAATGACCCAGAGATTGAAGTTACAAGATATATTTATTTATTATTTTACCTTGTCATTAAGTAACTCATTGCAAATTGTAACGACAGGACATGTTTACTAATGTAATTTAATATCTGAAGTGAAATACTTTATACTTTTTAATGTGTGCTTTATTGTTAAATAATTATTTTCTTTTTTCTAACTTGCTTTGGCAATGCTTTCTCTGTCTTTCTCTGCCCCATCTCTCACCCTGTCTTTCCGCGTCTCTCTCTTCCTCTTTCTCATTCCTTTTCTCTCTCTCCTCCCTGCATAGGAGGAAGCTATAAGAAGATCGGCTACTATGACAGTACAAAAGGCAATCTGTCCTGGTATGGCAATGACAAGTGGATAGGTGAGACCCGTCCTGTCCTATATTCCACTGTCTTTCTGTCAGACACACACTCCCTCATTCTACTATACACTGACACACACACACACACCCACACTCACACACTCTCGCACAAGCATGCACACACACATACATACACACTTTCGGTTTTGCTCTTTCTCTCTGCATCTCTCTTTTCATTCCTCTCTTTTCTTCTCCTCATCCTTCAATTCATTTATTTTCCATTGGCCTCTTGTATTTTATTTCACCCTTCTTCCTCTCCCTCCCTCCTCCTCTCCCTCTCGCCAGCACTAACGTTGTTCATCAATCAATCAGTCAGTTTTTATTAAACTTGTCTTCAGAGATGATGCTGCGGATTGCTTTGCTGTGAGCACGGCCCTACCAGAAACACATCCACGCTGAAACACACACTGGAACATGCTGTAACACACAGGGAAACACAGTGAAACAAACGCTGAAACACACACTGAAACATTCTGTAACACACAGGGAAACGCAGTGAAACAAACGCTGAAACACACACTGAAACATGCTGTAACACACAGGGAAACGCAGTGAAACAAACGCTGAAACACACACTGAAACATGCTGTAACACACAGGGAAACGCAGTGAAACAAATGCTGAAACACACACTGCAACAAACACTGAAACACGTTGAAACACGCAGTGAAACATGGTGCAACAAACACCGAAACACCCTGAAACACAAGGTAATACACTCTGAAACAAACACTAAAACTGACAGGACTGCTATGAAATATCTGCCATTATTTTATACGGAGGATAAATTGAGCCGGCACGCTGAGGGGATGACGGCCACGCGCCATGTATACCGCAAGAGCCAAATTATTTCATTTCATTTTCTAATTAAACATGATGACCGGTTTGAGGCGGACGACTAGCGGAAGATGGATGAGAGATGCCTCTTGACAGTCAAAACAGAGAGCCCAGACGGAGGCAATCTCTGAGGCAATCTAACCAGGATCGACTGCGTGACCTTGACTTGAAGGGTCCAATCAGCATGGCCGAGGAGCTGCCGTCGGGTTTACCTACGTGTCAGAGCACGTGCCCCGGCTCGGCGCCCTACGCCCTACCTAGCGCACTACCGCTGTGGCAGTAGGGGACGAGGGAGCCATTTGGGACTCAGTCTGAGTCCGTTTTGCCTCCGCGAACACTGAAAAGATGCACATTTAACTAACAGACACAGTGTCTAATGGGTCGAGAGGAATGTTTTTGTGCATTCTACTGTGTAACCGAGGCTATGGTGCAGTCTTGGCGAGTGTTTGATTTGGTTGAGCAGAAAAACAGTGAGAAGGCTCATCCGCTGAACTGACGTTAATAAGGCATTTGTTCATTTCGTCGTAGTTTTTTTAATCCATGTTTTCCTTTTTGATTAATTGGTTGTGTAAGGTGTCGCTGGACAGCCTGGCGCTTTGGTAACTGTCCGATGTCTCACCGATTAAAGGGTTGGCAGTGGCGGAAATCAATGTTTGCCCCCCCTCATCTTAGTCTATCTCTCCTTTATTCTCCGTATCTTCCTTTCTCTATTTCTCTGTCTCCTTCCATCGTCTTCCCTTCTCTTCCTGGTCTCGATGTCACGGTGCTGTTCAACCTATTCAGTCCTTGAAGGTCACTCGCACCCAACATAAAGAACATTGCCGATAAAACGCACAGCGACAGAGCCAGTCTGACCATGTCGGTACTGAGACCTGTGTCCCCCTGAGCCGGACATGACACGCTGAAATGAAGGTGTCATCATACACTTGATGAAAATGTCATCAAGTGTATGGAGTCTGCCTAGCTGCCGAGCCTTTTGTTTTCATTCAGTGAGAAGTTAATGTCCAGAAATAATCATCTGACATCACAGGCAGACAGGTGTTTTCTGTTTATGTCAATGGCTGGCGTGATTGGTCTGTAAATGTAATGTGTGAAAGCCGATCGATACAGGAAAAGGTGCTGGAGGACATGGAAACAAAAAGGGGAACTCCTCAAGGATTTGGTCTACAGGAGCGAAGGCAGCCATTATGTTGAATGAATGTGGAGAATGCTGTGGACCTCATTTACTGCAAATGGGAGTCAGAGGACGCGTTGTACGTTTCAGTCATTTAGCAGAAACTCTTATGCCTGTAGGATGTTAGTAGTTACGTTTGACAGGTTTGAGGTCAGATTTGCTGCAAGCTAGTCTTTGATGGTCAATTATACCGTACAGTATATAAATATACAGCTGCTTGTAAAACCCTGTGATTACAGATGCTGTGTCCTAATTTGACCCCAATGGCTGCGGATGGGCTTTTATCCTGCGGCAGCAGATTAGATTTAAATGGAAACCTCAAGCTCCAGTGCAACGCAAGCTGTTCATTTTCTGCACTGCGTCCGATCCGGATTCCACACCTGTGGCGGGGCTTTTAAGATCCCCCACGTAACAACAGCAGATCCCAACATGTAGCAACATCCTTGTTACCACCCTGTCCATGTTACTGGTGTGTTTAAGGGGGATTTGCTTCTAATGATTGTGTCAGCGTTTCAACCCAATCCATCCGAGCCCCTAGCCACTTATGTCCCAGTCCGACTACCTCCATTAACAATGAGCTCCCTGCTCCGTGATCACTGTGTGTGTGTGTGTGTGTGTCATTATCCCTGACATGATGTCACAAGCTGGAAGGTGCTGGGCTGTGATTTCCTTGGCCCCCGTGATGCTGCACTTAGCGGTATGATGTCATTCCGGACTCCGGTCGCTGCGCGGCGGAGTGGGAACGTGTCTGGATGTTAAGTGTCTTGGCGGCTTGACAGCCTCGTGTTCAGGAGCTCAGCTCAGTTTTAATGAGTCCCGGAGGGTGGACACTGTACTGCTGAAACACCACGCACGCACGCACAATGCTGTGCTAGTCTGGGGGTCGTTAAAGAGACTGTTTACAAACAGCCTTCCGGTCATAAGCAATGCACTGAAGACGGAATATGGTGGCCTTTTTTGGCCTGATGTCACTGGTCACCATTGGCACCCTATTCCTTGTGTAGTGCACTACATTCGACCAGGCCACATGGTTTACAGAGGGATATTTGGAACACGTCCTGAACTTTGGCTCTCTCACTCTGTCCTCCCGCAAGGCGCTGGGCTAAATCTAGTACCTTGTGTGGTGAAATTGGGGGTTGTTTAGGGAAGGGAAGGAGCACGCTGGATCCCGCTGTTTTCCTTTCCATGCCATGTGTCCTTCTGCTTGTCCCCTGTCACGTCACAATCACCTGGGCACGTGGCTGTTCTTACACAACGCCACGCCGTCCGCACACTGGCCCACGGGGCTTCTTTGGGAAATGAAAAAATAAAATGACCGGGTGGTGACATGACAGAACTGGGCCCGATGAAGGAGACTGTGACTTTGGTCCAGATTGCTCAGCGACACGTGTTAACCACCTGACGTCTACAGCCCCGGTCTGATTTTCACTTGTCCTCTGCAGCCGCTAAGCTCTCTCTCTTTCCCTCTTTTCTTAAAGCAGTTTGTAGGCGTGGAGGAAGAGGGCAGTGGTCTGTGTTAACATCATAACAGTGTCTGGCCTCTGTCTTGTTCTGGTCACCTCTGACAATGGCCATCCAGTCTGTCTCAGTCTCACTCCTCAAATTGTTGTTGTTCTGTCTCTCTCGCTATCCCTCTTTCTACTTCTACTCCTCTTTTTCTTGGGCTCAGTTTGTCTCATCCTCTCCTCTTCTCATCTTATATTCTCAAATCCTCTCCCCCCACTCTCCCCCTCATCTTCTGTCATCCCCTCCCATCCTCCTTTCCCCTTTCATCTTCTCTCATCCTTTTCTGTCTTTTCTTTTAGCCTGCGTTTACACTCTCCTCCCCACTCCTCCCTCATTCCATCGGTTGCCCTGACAACCACTGCATCGCTGCTTCCCTCTCGTATCGCCGTGGTAACCGTTATGGATTCCGGTTGTCATGGCAACACAATGTCCCGTTTCCTCCATCAAGGGCATTGAGATGCAGAGAGAGACCACACTGGACAGTAACACACACACACACACACACACATACACAAAATGGTCTTTCAGTTTATGAGAGATTTGATTTTAATTTTATTTTGTATGGACCCCAGGAAGAGTAGCTGCTGTTTCGACAGAAGTTAATCAGGATCCAAATCACAATCACCTTGGTCGACACTTCAGGAACCAAAGGAGTCAATTGACCCTGAGATCAGGTTTCGGTTCATGTTTTTTTTTTTGCTGCGATACTGAAGGAGAGTATGTGGGCTAATTGTGGAGAAGAGCACTGTAAAGACAAATGAAGTAATGACGCGATCAAGGGGACTGCCCACCTTCTGATACAGGGTGATTGAACCTGTCACCTGTGATAAAGCAAAGAGTGTCGTGGTAAAGTGAAAGAGTGTTGTGGTAAAGTGAAAGAGTGTCATGGTAAAGTGAAAGAGTGTCGTGGTAAAGCAAAGAGTGTCGTGGTAAAGTGAAAGTGTGTCGTGGTAAAGCAAAGAGTGTCGTGGTAAAGTGAAAGAGTGTCGTGGTAAAGTGCATCCATGGGTTTATTCTGACAGATGGGGTTACCATAGAGGAGAACAGGCAGGGAGATGGACTCCACAATCGCCTGTTTAGGGAGAAGGATGACTTGTTTAAATGAAAGAAACTCACTTTGAATCTCAGCCTCTTACAGTGCAACTAAACTCGTGGATTCAACCATGTTTTCAAGCTTGAAGATGTATAGCTGCCATAAACGAAAACTAACAGGAGTTGTCTTGGGCCTGTGGTCTTATGTGGGTGTCAGGATGGGAAGGGGGAGATTTCAATTTGTTGCTTCTTGCATCCTCTCTCCTTGATTCCCTGTCAAAACCCATTGGATACAACGCCAGAGGTCAGAAACCCATTGGATACAAAGCCAGAGGTCAGAAACCCATTGGATACAAAGCCAGAGGTCAGAAACCCATTGGATACAAAGCCAGAGGTCAGAAACCCACTGGATACAAAGCCAGAGGTCAGAAAAGGGGATGCGAGGAAAATCTAAGATTTCTCTTTGTCGTTTCTTTCACGGATTACGTTCAGTTTACTTGATAACTTGAGTTCCGCCAACTGTGGAATTCTGGCGATCCAGAGCTGGAACGGCGGCACATTAGCTTCTCATCTGCATCCATGGATGTGGTCATTTTCACGTTTCCATACTTTCATAGAAGGAAGTGCGAATGACATGGAGGGAATCTGTGAGAATTATATAGCAATGTAGAGAGTGGAATTAGACACACATTCGGGCAACTGATAAACACTGTACTAACTAAAAACTAATAAAAATGTGTCAGACTTATACTCAGAGTTGTTTACAACAGCCAAGAGCTACAGTAGGCTAATATGCAAATTTGCCATCTCATTCATCTCAACAGTTTTTAAAAAACAATTTTTACAGCCAGTAGCAAAAGTGCGACTAAGATCATTACAATAGTATTCGCTGTTGATAATGATAAACCCCTTAACCATTTGCAGTGTCAAAATTTCCTCTTGTACTTTAGCTGCCCGTCTTCCAACCCATATTACTGTCCCAACTGGCTTTCCATACACATTATAATAAGACCTTAACTGTCTGACAGAGGGCATTAATCAATGGAAATTAATTTGATTTACAATACAATGGGATGGTTTTCCGGACACAGATTAAGCCTAGCCCAGGATTAAAAATAAATACCCATGGAGATTGTCAATTGAGGTTGATTTTTTTGTCCGAAACCTGTAACTGGGAAACTTTGGGTATATGATAAGTGTGGATAGTGTTACTTGAGTTCAGTAGCTAGTTAGTGAGGTGATCCAGATATCTTTCAAGCTAGTGAACCAAAATGTAACCTGCATACAGATATTATGGGCAATCTGAACCTACTGCATAGTTGTAGCCACAGAAAAAAAATATTCTGATGGAAAAGAATGTTTCTAAGCTATATCTAGGCTCTTGTGTTTTTTAGCTGATTAATAATTTGGAAGATAGCTCCAAAAATAGGTTAGCTAACTATGTTATCACTGATGTATAACCATCACAGCCCTCACCATCACAGCCCTGTAGCTTAACTGTGTTGACATTCTTGGTCAAATTATTTTGTTTTTTGGTAAAAAAAAAAAAAAATACTAATTAACCAAAAAACATTTCACTCACTTTGATTTACAACCTGATTTATATATTTAACTACCAAGCAACATATTGCTGAATTACACAGTAGTCATCATTCATTACTGTACATCATGAAATTTTGAATCAAATAGAACCTATTTTTAATCATCTCAGCATCAAAAAATAAACGTTGAATATCGTCGTGCTTCATAACTGCAAATTAATTCAAATGCTGTCAGTTCCACTTTAAATGACTCTACTGTTGGACAGGTTTGAGGGATTTGGCATGTGCAATTATCAAATAGCAGCTTGTTTTGTTTATTTCTGAAGTGGTGAGGCATGACGAAGGTTTCAAGCTTAATAGTCTTTTGCAGTTTTTGTTCCAGTCGTTGGCAGCAGAAACTGAAATTATTCGACCATGGGAAGTGTGAGCTCTTGCAGTGACCAGAGAGAGATATCTAGTGGAGCGCAGGCTGCTGTGAGAGTAGCAGATGTTTGGAAGAGGGGGCATTTGACTAAAAGGGAAGTGATAAATAAATTGGTAGCAGAGAGCCTAGCATCTGTTAGCCAGTTTACCAGAGTGTAAAGGTCAAAAGTGATGAGTGTCGAAGTGGACGCAGGTTATAAAGGGTCACTGTGGGATGTTGCCTTTCCTTTCTATTTCCCCATTATTTTACAGGGATGTTGATTGACAACCAATCCTCCTTTACAGTGACGGCCAGCCAAAGGTGTAACAACTGCAAAACCATGCTTAGTCAAGCATGAAGATTAAAGAAACAATCAATGACAGTAAAAACAAACAACAACAATATATGCAATGGTATAAGTCAGAATGTCAGTCAATTACAACATGATGTTTAAAGATGGAAATGGTGTGTTGAAAACCAGGGGGGGTGATATGAAAACAAATGGAATAAGGTACAAACCTGCTCCCCTCATGAGGTGACATAGATACAGATGGGTGAGGTGACATAGATACAGATGGGTGAGGTGACATAAATACAGATGGGTGAGGTGACATAAATACAGATGGGTGAGGTGACAGATACAGATGGATGAGGTGACATTAATACAGATGGATGAGGTGACAAATACAGATGGGTGAGGTGACATAAATACAGGTGGGTGAGGTGACACAGATACAGATGGGTGAGGTGACATAGATACAGATGGGTGAGGTGACATAGATACAGATGGGTGTGGTGACATAAATACAGACGGATGAGGTGACATAGATACAAATGGGTGAGGTGACATAGATACAAATGGGTGAGGTGACATAGATACAAATGGGTGAGGTGACATAAATACAAACGGATGAGGTGACATAGATACAAACGGGTGAGGTGACATAGATACAAACGGGTGAGGTGACATAGGTACAAATGTGTGAGGTGACATAGGTACAAATATGTATGTCTCTATCAGTTTTGCACATCGAGAGACTGACATTTTTGCCCATTCCTCCTTGCAAAACAGCTCGAGCTCAGTGAGGTTGGATGGAGAGCGTTTGTGAACAGCAGTTTTCAGTTCTTTCCACAGATTCTCGATTGGATTCAGGTCTGGAATTTGACTTGGCCATTCTAACACCTGGATATGTTTATTTGTGAACCATTCCATTGTAGATTTTGCTTAATGTTTTGGATCATTGTCTTGTTGGAAGACAAATCTCTGTCCCAGTCTCAGGTCTTTTGCAGACTCCATCAGGTTTTCTTCCAGAATGGTCCTGTATTTGGCTCCATCCATCTTCCCATCAATTTTAACCATCTTCCCTGTCCCTGCTGAAGAAAATAGGCCCAAACCATGATGCTGCCACCACCATGTTTGACAGTGGGGATGGTGTGTTCAGGGTGATGAGCTGTGTTGCTTTTATGCCAAACACAACATTTTGCATTGTTGCAAAAAGTTCGATTTTGGTTTCATCTGACCAGAGCACCTTCTTCCACATGTTTGGTGTGTCTCCCAGGTGGCTTGTGGCAAACTTTAAACGAGACTTTTTATGGATATCTTTAAGAAATGGCTTTCTTCTTGCCACTCTTCCATAAAGGCCAGATTTGTGCAGTATACCACTGATTGTTGTCCTATGGACAGAGTCTCCCACCTCAGCTGTAGATCTCTGCAGTTCATCCAGAG